>PVHY01015940.1:0-34902 GCA_004024945.1 Uropsilus gracilis
AAAAAAAACATAATCTACATGTTAGGCATTAAAGAAATGCAAATCAGAACCACTATGAGGTGCACTGCATATCTATCCTGCTGGCTGGAATTGAAAAGTCAGGTAATAACAAGTGTTGGTGAGGACACAGCAAACTCATGCTGCAGGGAGGAATGCAAAAGATGAAGCTGCTTTGGAAAAGTCTGGTGGCTCCTCATATAGTTAAACACAGAGCTGCCACAGAGTCTTGCAATTCTACCCCAAATATATATGTAGGAGAAAAGAAAGTACTTGGCCACACAGAGACTTATACATAAATGTTCATAGCAGTGTCATTCAAATTTCCAAGGGATGAAAACAAGGCAAATGTTAGTCAACAGATGAATGGATAAACAAAAAAGAAAATGTATATAATTGGCAAATTATATACATAATTTGTATTATGTGAAGCCACAAAGTAGAGTAGTGGGGTTCGGGAAGAGGGATACAGAGTGATGACATCTTAAAGAGGGTTTTTTTGAGGGGTCAAAAATTTACTATGATGACAGTTACACATACCTGTGATTATACTTAAATCCATTAAATTGTAGTTTAAACAACTAAATTGTATGTTAGGTGACTATCTCCATAATGTTGCTTTAAAACATATAAATGATATGTATCTATAATTTATAAAATCTGAAAAAGATAAATATGCATAGCTTTATTACACTTATAAAATGATCAACAGTACTTCAACTACCATTTCTTCAAAATGTGTTCCAAAAATTATAAATTATCTATGAGGTTAACAGGTGTCCGGGGAAGAAAAAAAATAGCCTCATCAAATAAGTTCCCTGGGTTGAGCAATGTCTTTTACTGTAGGACATCCTAGTACATGGGCATTTCCCAAACAAATTTCATTTGAGAACCCTTTGTTTATAATAATCAATAGATGGTGTCCCAAAAGAAATGCTAGAAAATGCTCTTTCAGCTAAAGCATTGGTTTTGTCATTCAGCATCTGTAATGGAACAGTTAAAGGAGGAAAGGATGAGTGAGTCATGCACCTGTTCCAAATCTTTCAACTAATTCCAAGTAGTCTTGGTGGTAAGAGATGGAATTACTAATAGCAACACAAACCCTCTAACAGCAATACTAATAACAACACAAACCCTCTGCCCTGCAATGCATGAGGTGAAAAAATATATTTTTTCATGAGATATATTATCCAAACTAAGACATCCCCTCTGGCAACTTGAGAAACAAGTTTTAAAACAGGATTTATTCTCATGTATAAAACAAAAGAAAAAAGAAAAACACATGACCAACAGCATAACACAATGGACATCAGGCACCAAAGGACAGCCTGAGAGATAGGAAACACAACAAGGAGTACAGTTTGCTGTTAGAGGAAGGAGTGAGTCAGAGCTCAGGAGGTAGAAGGGAATCTCCCCAATAGTTGGAGTTCACAGGCAGCATGGAGCAGAGGAGTCGGTGGGGAGGCGCATCCCAGAGGGCAGCAGAGGGCCCCTGGGAGCCATCGTTATCAAAACAGAGAAAACCGGACTTTTTCCCAAAAATGTCTCCTGTCCCCTAGTCAGTCTCTGCAACATCCCCTGCAGCACCCACCCTGGACTCCTCCAATGAGGTAAGTTTAGCGTGTTCCAGAAGTTCACATAAATGGAGACAGCAAGTCTCTTCTAGGCCGAGGCCTGGCTCCCTCTTGTCAGCACAGTGTCCTTCACGCCAACGATATGTTCCATCCTGAACATGTTCTGCTGTGTGGCCACGACTGGTAACATACATCTCCTCTCTCCCTCTGTGACTACTGTGAAAAAAGCTGCGATGAATACTCTTGTACAAGTCCTTCTATGAACACAGATTTCCACCGCTTTTGTGTAAATATCTGTATTATAGGGTAGATACCTAACTTTATGAAAGGTGTTGGTGTATTCAACCATCAGAAACATGAGGAGCTGGACAACCCACATCCTTGCCGGGACCTGCGGCTCTAGTCCTCAGTGGATCCCGTGGGTCTTTGAGGTGTTTGTCTGCATTTCTCTGATGACTAGTGATGGCAGCCAAATACTTTTTATCAGACATTGGTCTATTTCTTAAAACAGCTGTTTGCTCTTTTAGTGAGTTGCAGTTTTTTGTATATGCCAGATAAAAATCTTGTCAGCACTGTTTTAGAATTATTTTCTCTGTTCTCACTTTATTGTGGTCTTTTGATAAGCAGTTTTAAATTTTGATAAAATGAATTTCTCCCTGTTATGGTTATTTAGGTACCTGATTTCTTTTCTTCCCCAGGCTAAAAAAAAGAGCTAATGTCTTGTATCCACACCCTCCAAACTACCCCAAAGCACAAAAAGGTACTCTTTGGAAAGAATGGAGACCTTGTTATAATGTAAGAAACATCACCTACATCTCTATATAGAGGTGAAATGAAAACTGTCTGATAGACATTTCAAAACAGCTCATAAAGGTGTATGGTGATGGCTGGTCTGCAGTGACTAAAGCTGAGTGACGGTTATACTGGGTGCACCTCACTGTTCTATCAGTTCTTGTGAAGTGCTACAGTATGTGTGGGAAACTGTCACTAACAGAAGTGATATTTCAAAGTTTTAAGGCTTAGTTAAAAGGGTATGAACTTTCCCATGAAACACTGCATCCAACCATCTTTACTCCCCTAGCATCACTGCTGCATAGGACACAGTCCCTCAATGTAGACAGCAGGCATTCAGTCATCAGTCAGGGGACATACAAACGCTGACTTTGGAAAGACCACATATATATATATATATATATATATATATTTTACATATATATATTTCACATCATTGTAATCCTCAGGGGTCACCCACCACCTCCCCTCCCTGGCCGCTCCAGCTAGTCCCCCCCCTCCCTATTGTGGAAAGACCACAATTCTAAATCACAGCAGATCCATGTAGAATAAATGTTCTATTGGCACTGACTCCTATTATTTTTGAAAACCAAAAGAATGACAACTATAATAATACACAGGAGCAAAGCAAAGAGCCCCTTTTATCTTTATTGTGGCCCCAAAAAGTTTAAAACAAAAGGAGAAAATGTTTCTATATTTATTTTCCAACTAATATTTTTAATTAATGGAATAACTCAATCTCTCAATGAATCAAGAAGTAAGCATTAAAAAATGCATTTCAAGTATCTACCACATGAAAGGAACTACAATGACACAACACCTTCTTTTGCTTTCACCAGGCCCGTTGCCCTCAGGAGCCATGTGACATACAAGCAATGCACTCAGCTAATGCGAGGTCATACGTGGTCACAAATGAGACATGAACGAAGGTCTCAGCAGGTAAGTGAGCAAGGAATCATACTTCCAAGGAGAGTGTCTGGTTAAGAAAACAAAAAGATTACTTGCACTAAACTTTGAGGAAACTAAAACATTTTTCTTTTGTTGAGGGGGCAGACAGGAACGGTTAGACACTGCAATCTGAAGTAGAGAACCAAGCAGAGTCATACAACTCGCAGTGAACATACAGAACTGTCAGGTGTCCAGGGGGCTGCTGCACAGGCCCCGCCACAGGGAATTTTACAAAAGGCAAGTGAGTAGCCAGGACCAGATCACAGACGACTCTGAGCTGAAAGCTAGAACATATTCAGTCAAGTCAGTGGGGAGTCATCAAAACACAACACTGCTTTTGGTAGATGAATTTTTCAGTGAGCAAGACAAGTCTCAGGTGGAACTGGTTTAGCAGCAGCATGTGTGCGAATCATTACGGATGCAGAAGGTGCAGGAGTAGGATGACATCTGTCCACAGCAATGCATAGTGGTTCTGCACGAGATGCAAAGTAATCTAGAGAACATTACATGGAACCATGGACCTTGATCCTCATGTTAATTTAAAAACCAATAAAAAGAGTACCACAGTCTAGTATTTTATCATCATTGAAGATGGCAAAGATGTCTTCTTCAAGCAGAATTCAAAACTCATTCAACTCAGCAAAGAGCACATTTTGCTAGAGGTGGATTTTATTCATCCACTCAACAAATGCTGAAGTATCCAACATACCCCAAAAAGCATCCTGAATTCCCTCAGAAACAAAGCAAGGTAACAGAACTGCAGAGGACCCAATGCCTCCCTCAGAGGAAGTGGGGGCCATTATCTCATTGTTTGTGTAAATACTGGTACTTAGATCCAATGGAGAAAGAAAGAAATGGGTCTCAGTTTTCTTCTCACAGTAAGGTTTCAAAATTCAGCAGATCTCATAAAATAATGAAATATATCATTAAAACCAAATCTTCTTAAAGCATTATGCTTCCTATACAAAATTACCACCATTTAACACTATCTCCTTAGCAAGCCACAAATATTTTCAAACATGCAATTTCATTTACAGTATCTATTCTTACTGAAATCCTCAAGTACTTATCCCTAGGTTAAAAAAATAAATGACAAATAACTTTATCTTCAATTTTACAAAATTACAAAAACTATAAAAATTAACTCACTAAGGAACTATCCCCCCACATGTCCCTGCTCTAAAATTCTCTCTACTATGATTAAAAAGGGAAAAAAAAGTTCCTGAAAGAAATCACAAGCTTGTATACTTTTTAGAATAATAAAACAAATCAATAGCAGCCTTCTGATGACACCTGGTGGTCGCTTCTCACAAGAAGTTTCTTTGAGCATTTTAAATTATTTCTAGAACAAGTAAAGAAATGGAAAAATTCTTCAACGATTTCTTATTTCTAGAATAAGTAAAGAAATGGAAAAATTCTTCAATGGTTTCATATTCTACCTTTATGATGGGCATCAAGCAAGATATTTTCCCTTCATTTTCTTTCTTTTGTCTCAACTTTTCACACATTCCAATTTCTTATCTTCACTGCTCTTTATCCCTTTTCTCTTTTCGAACAAATGTATGTAAGTAACTTCCTCCCCCACTCCCTTTTTTCTGTTTTAATAAGATCAACCACCCAAGAAACCACCTTCTCTCCGCCTCCATCCTGCCTGTCAATATCCCTCATCCCTATTAGATTCACCAGCACAAGGTGCAAATGGCTGAACTCAGCACATGTTGGCACCAGCGCACAGCAGTGTCACCACAAGGCAGACGCATACACAGGCATCTGCCGTCACCCCAAGTTCTGGGCCCTTTCTGTTGGAGGACTTCAAGAAAGGGTGAGGTCATTAAGGTTCTACAGCAGAGTAGGGCTCTAGCTCCTCCTGTAAGGACAGGGGAGCAGGTACAACCTCCTGCACTCGCATCATGAGCTGCAAGGGCAACAGCTCAGAGACCAGAACAAATGGAAAGGAGAACACCGTTCAATCTTTTTTCTAATACATCATTTTAAAATGTACCTTATACTGAAAATATGTCTCATTTATATACGATTCCATAATTTAAAAAAGCATCACCAAGTCCATATATATTATAGTGAGAAACTCTGTAAACTATTATAAAACACTATGAACATAATCTAAGCATAACTCTAGGGCATTTGCTTTGTGTAACCCTGCTCTTACTGACGCGGCCCCCTCAGAAATGCTCTTACTGACGCGGCCCCCTCAGAAATGTCATTTTGTAACAGAAACCACAAAATTAGATATCTGATCCCACATATTTAAAAAATCACTTTATGAAATACTTAAAATTATAAATTGAACCATCTCTCCTACTAGAAAAGAGCCTGACTTAACACCTCAAAAGTCACTCAACAGGTAATACTGGAGGCACTATAAGCACACAGGATTGTGTAGTGTGGTTCTTGCCGCAGCAGGAACGGGCTGAAAGACAGCTAAGGGCTAAGTCTATAAACAGGTACATTTCAGTACTCCCAGGAAAGAGCTAATGTGGTTTAAAGTGGGGTATGAGTTCTATACGCCATACCGAGGGCAGAAATCAGTCTCTGTCCTGTGGACTGGCCTTGGTGGCTGCTGCTGTGGACTGGAAACCATGGCAGTAAGGGTGCTGAACTTGGAGATGTCCTAAGAGGCATGGAGTGCATGACCGGTGGGGGCAGCCATGCAGACGAAGGGTAACTGTGCAGTCCTATGGAGAAGCCTGTGGAGAGGCCTCTGGGCTAGGAACTGAAGCCTCCCACCAAGCAGGCCCAGAGGAAGAGGGGGCTCCCACTAACAGCATTGTGAAAGAGGTATCTAGGGAGCAGCCCCTGTGGTTCCAGGCCAGCCCTCAGACAACTGCAGCCCAGCATAATGCTACACAGAAGCCACAGGAGCCTCATGGACCCAGAAACGCCCAGGAAAGCCCACCCCCACATCCTAAACCCAGAGGCTGTGAAATGACAAATGGTTGCTGCTTTAGTCCACTAAGTTTCTTCACAGTTTGTCATGTAGCAAGGGAAAATTAGCATAATTCCCTTCTCTCTCCTTTCCAGCTTGTCAAGAATGACCAGGCTCATGTTCATCCTCCTTGATATACACCTCCTTTCTAATGCATACTGGAAGCAGCCCATACACACTGGCGGAAGGACGCTCCTTTGAATGCACACTGTGAGCAGAGCTCCTATCAAACTTCTCAGCAAAGATTTAGAACTTTAGCTTACAATGGAAAACGGACATAATAAAATCAAGAGTTGTTAAAGGGCTAATTAACAAAGAGACAGGTTGCGCGCCTGTAATCCCAACTACCTGGGAAGCTGAGGCTGGGGATGGCTTGAGTCTGGGGTACCCCGGGCAACGAGAGCCTGCGGTTCCATGGGCAAGACCTAGTCTCCAAAAAAAAAAAAAAAAAAAAAAAGAGACAGGTAGCTAGTTTTGATTTAGATTTGTATGGAATTAAAGAAACTCTTAATGTTTCCTGAAAATTCTGTTCATTCTGGACGAGAGTGTTCATTCTTACAGGCTCCTAAGGACTAACTCCCAAGAGACAGTCATGGGTTGCTTTTCACCTAGACTCAGCAAGGTCAGCAGTGAACAATCCACCGTTCCCTGTGGCCTGACAAGGAGGCCCCAGCAGTAGAGGCTTGAGCCACAGGGCATGGGACAGAAGAGCTGTGATCCTTCCTGCCTCAGAGACTATGTGTCACCAGGAGATGCAGCTGCCTCTGCCACCAGACACTTTGGAGGTGAATTCCACCTCCTAAACCAAATTCCATGTAATCTCGAGGACCTTCCCCAGGGGCCTGCTGAGTCAGGTGGGATGGCGCCCTGTGCTCCTGCGCAGAGCAAGAGCAGGGGAAACTGTGAGGGAGGAGAGTTTGTTCTTGCACACACATCAGGAGGGGGCATGGTGATCAGTCTAGAGGCACCCACCTCTATTTCAAAATCAATCTACTTTACCCTCCAGTGAAAAGTTAGAATATTTAGGACTTCAGTGAAAACATGAACCATGTTCCAGTAGTGCTCCCCCCGGGGCAGTCATGATCTTCCATGATCAGACTCAAAATTGCTACTGAGGAGACACAAGAGCAGTCAGCACACACACAGGGGACAAAAATAAACCGCGAGTGAGTGATGCACAGGAAGGAATGCCAAAAAATATATAAATAAATAAGCTGCAATATAGGCTCAGTCCTCCTGCCTGGCTATTTTTTTGATCTTCACATACTTCCAACTATTATTTTCCATTATTAAGTTGATGAAATAATAAAGTTACTTTTATGACAATCTTAGAGCACCCATCTCTGTCAAAAAGATTTTATACAAACAAGATATGAAATGTATATATATATATAAACTATTTGATTATAAAAAAATTTAAAAAAAATAAAAAAAAAAGATTTTATACAAACAGTTAAGATCTAATCAACTCCATTCAAAAGGATTTTTTTATATCAACCCTTTATTATTTCCATCCAATTGTTTTCATTTTTTTAAAGAAAGTTCTTATTGGAACAGGATAGAATAAAGAGTAAAGAACGAAAAAATTTGGTGCCGCTAAAAGCAGACACACAGAATTGCTTGTGTCTGATCCCACATGAAATGGTTACTTTATTATCAGAGTAACTAATCACAAAGAAACCATCTCTTACAACTAGAGACATTATAATGAATTTTCTTTACAGCTCCAGAAGTGGGATATACTGTTTCACATCAAACAGAACAGGCTGTATAAATTCTTCTTCATATTTATTGTAAAATATAATTTCACCTATAAAATCAGTCAAGAAATATTAAAACTGAAACAACAGAATTTATATCTTTTACTTAATTTAGTTTAAACGGTCTATTCACTAAGAAAAGGGAGGGAGGTTACAAGTGATAGAGCCCTGCTTTCTCATTAAGAGTTTCCATTAGACCCTTTATTTTTAAGAATTTATCATGCAGCCATAAAAATAGTATTCCATGATAAAAGTATACTTTCCTTAAATTCTCCTTTATCTTCTTTCAAAAGGCCAAGGAGATGAAGCACCTAACATCTGACTGCTTAGAAAAGGGAAAAGAATCAGGAGAATGAAATGAGACACACACTATTTCTCACTGAGCATTTCACATCATTTTACAGTAGGGATAGGAGCCATCAGGCCCTAGAGCAGAGGCCCCACAGTGCCAACACAAGTCTCGGACAGTTTAACCTCTCTGAGTCCCAATTTAACTTCTCTGAGCCCAGCTTTCTCTTTTGAAAAATAAGAAGGGAGCACTAAGATTCTAAAAATCCTTGGCCGGACATGGTGGCGCATGCCTGTAAGCGGCAGCCTAGAAAGTCACAGCATGGACCAGGGATCGCGGTTCGAGTCCTGCTGGGGGATACGTAGCAAGACCTAGTTCCAAAAAACTAGCTGGGTGTGGTAGTGTGTGCCTGTAATCCCAGCTACTTGGGAAGTCCGTGGTACCCTGGGCAACGTGAGCCTGTGATTCCACAGGCAAAAATAGCAAGACCTACTTTTAAAAAAAAAAAAAAAAAACTTAGTGAGGAATTTAATGTTTCATTCCAGCAGAAAAAAAAAATAGAAAGAAAGGGGGTATTTCTAAAATGTAACACTGGGGAAAGAAAACTTATAAAAATAGCTTAAGACATACTACATACTTTTCCTTAAAATTCTCAGTATCACTAAGGAAAAGGACACAATGGCTAATCAAAGAACTGCAGGGGGACAGACTAAAGCTACTAATTTTGGAAGAATTCTAGAAATGTATATAGTTCTAATCAAGCCCACTTATATAATACTGGTAACAGTTTTACCCCTCTGGGAAATGAAATTTTAGGTAATTTTTTTCTCCTTCCTGGCATTTTTCTATTCTTTTTCTGTTTTGGAGACTAGTCTCGCTATTTTTGACCATGGAACCGCAGGCTCACGTTGCCCAGGGTACCACAGACTCAAGCAATCCCCAGCCTCAGCTTCCCAGGTAGCTGGGATTACAGGCTTGCGCCACCACGCCCAGCTATTTTTTGGGACTAGGTCTCGCTGTATTGCCCCGAGCAGGACTCAAACCGCGATCCCTAGCTCCAGCCACTTCATAGGCTGAAGCTTACAGGCATGAGCCATGGTGCCCGGTTCCTGGCATTTTTCTATACTTTACAAAATATTTGCTTGGGGGTAAGCTAGAGGGAAAACTTAAAATAAAAAATTCTACACATAGTTGAAGTATGAAGAATACTACTGTCAAGAAAAGAGAGAAGCCCTAACAGATATACATGTATGATTGTGATTCTTAGACTAACCAGAAAATCAAAACAATGTACATAAAAGAAAGTTAGGGGTGACTTGTTATAAGATGTTTGGGAGTCTGTGTTTGGCAAAATACCCAGGAATAACAAGAAATTTACCTATGGCTCAGACCTCATACAAAATTCAAAAATGGAGGAAGGGAAAGCAATTAACTAGGAACCGAACCAGCACCCAACCTTCCCTTCATGTCAGCCCCATCAAAATAACCCTGGTTCCTTAGGAAATGGCAACTCCAGGGTAGGGAAAGGGAGGCACAGATGAGCCAAGAGTAATTTTTTATTTCAGAAAAAGGGAAGTGCTTTTTTTAAAAACAAAGTGACAAAGATACAAGCAAGAGCTTAAAAGGGACCCCAATGTGGGACAAATGGCCCAATCTGGGACAATTTGAGCACCACAAAAATTAACCACCACTAATCCACTAAATTAGAGATGACTATGATGACCAGATGAACAATAATACAGCACTGGCGCTGCTTATAACAGAATGATGGTCGACAGGAAGGTAGTACAAAAGATCAGAAGCCAGATCAGCAAAGACTGTATCAGCCAAGAATCATCCATAGATGCCAGAACCAGGGGGTAAATGTGATCTATAGAACAATTGAGGGTTGTTGAAGCCTCTCCCCACAAAGTGCTTATTAGTTGTAAGGCAAGGAAAATGAGACTTGTCAACATATCACCAAAAAAGATAAAACGTAAAAAGATCTCCAAGGAAAAGCAGGTGTCAAGATACACCGACAGACGTAACCACAAGGACAGCACCCCCATACCAAAATGGATGACACAGAACGTGCAGTTCAAGAAGAAAGGCCAAGAAAAGGTGAAGATGTTTTATTAAGAAAAAAAGTGAGGAGAACCACATTCTTCATGACTGTCAATGTCATACAAGACAAAGGACAGCTGCAGAAGTGTTCCGGCTTGAAGGAGGCAAAACAGACATGACAACTCAATGCAGTACCTGTTCTCAGAATGGATCCCCTGACAGCAGGGGAAAACGCCATGAAGGACACGTTAGGTCAACTGACAAAAAGCAGCATGGTGGTTAATTTCACATGTCAGTTTATATGGGCTGCTGGATGCACTGATAGTTGGAAAAATATTAATTCTGGTTGTGTTCTGGAAAGAACTAGCATATGAATCAGCTACAATAGAGATGGGTCCACTCACTCCAGGTGGGTGGGCAGAGAGAAAAGGGGGAGAGAAGACAGATCCACTCTCCCCACTGGTGCCAAATTTGTGTATTCTGTCCTTGACACCAGGAGGTCATGGACAGGGAGCTTGGACTTCTAAATAAATTACCCCTCAGCCTTGCTACCTCTCCAGTCGGCAGAGGACAGGCTGCCAAGCTGGCCTCTGTGTTCATGCAGGCAACCTCTGCAATAACCTACACTTATATGTGTCTACTACTTCTTGCTTCTGCCTCTCCAGGAAACCCTGAGCAATACAAACAATAGCACTGAGAAAAGCTCTCAATTATTTTTTGACTGCACGTGTACGTATGTGTGTGTGTGTATATATATATATATGTACACATACATTACATTGTTGTTTATCCCAATAATCTCTCATCACCTTATCTGTGCACCTTCTTTATCTTCCATGCCCTCCCCTCCCCCAATATTACTCTCCTCCCCCTCTCTTGATCTATATTTCAGTTCTGTTGGCAGTTTTAAATTTTTGTCTATTTGCTTGTTTGTTTTCCCAAAATCCTTCATATAAGTGAGACCATTTCATATATCTCTCTTTCTTTCTGGCTAATTTCCGCTAACAAGATTCCTTCTAGATCCATGCATGTTGTTGCAAATGACATAAGTTTGTCTTCTTTGATTGACAAATATTCCATATACCACATCTTTTTCAGTCTTTCAGTCATTCATCAGTTTTGGGGCATTTGGGTTGTTTCCATTTCTTGGCAATTGTAAATAATGCTGCAATAAACATGCGAATACAGGTGTCCTTATGAATGAGTGTTTTTGTATCCTTTGGGTAGATTCCCAGTAGTGGAATTACGGGGTCAAATGGTAGTTCCACTTTCAGTTCTTTGAGGGTTCTCCACACAGCTTTCCACAGTGCCTGAACCAGTTTGCACCCCCCACCAGCAGTACAAGAGTGTTCCCTTTTTCTCCACATTCGCACCAACACTTGTCCATTTTTTCATACGGGCCATTCTTACTGGTGTAAGATGGCATCTCAGTGTGGTTTTGATTTGCATTTCTCTGATTATTTGGAAGACTCTTTCATAAGCCTATTGGCCATCTGTACTCCCTCTTTGGAGAAGTGTCTTTTAGTTCTCCCCACTTTTTAACTGTGCCTCCTGCTTTGTTTTTGCTAAGTTGTGTGAGTTCTTTGTGGATCTTTGTTATCAGACTCTTATCACTTGTATGTAGGGCAAAAATTTTCTCCCAATCAGTTGGAGTTCTATTTTGTTTTGGTTATTGTCTATTTTGCTGTGCAGAGCTTTTAAGTTTGATGTAGTCTCAGCTGTTTATGTTTTACTTCATTTTTTTGCCAGCAGTAGATGGATTTCTGAAGTGTTACTCATGGAGGGTTTTCCCCAAGTTTTCCTCTATGTATTTTATGGTTCAGGTCTTAGACTCAAGTCTTTTACCCATTTTGAGCTGGTTTTTGTACAAGGTGTGAGGGAGTTGTCTTGGTTTATTTTTTGGCATGCCATGGTCCAGTTTTCTCAGCACCATTTATTGAACAGGCTGTCCTTGTTCCAATGTATGTTTTTTTCTCTTTTGTCAAAGATTAGTTGACCATATATGTGTGGTCTTACTTCTGGACATTCAATTCTGTTCCATTAATCTGATTAACTGTTTTTGTACCAGTACCATGTTGTTTTAATTATTATGGCTTTGTAGTATAATCTGAAGTCTGGGATTGTAATACCTCCATTCTCTCCTTTTTTGGTCAGGAGGATTTTCGATATTTGAGATCTTTTATTATTCCAGATGAATTTCCGTAATTTTTGTTCTATCTCTTTAAAAAATGTCATTGGGATTTTTATTGGAATTGCATTGAATCTGTAGATTGCTTTTGGCAGAATAGCCATTTTGATAATGTTAAGTCCTCCAATCCATGTGCAGGGAATGTCTTTCCATATTTTTATGTCTTCTTCTATTTCTTTTAAGAATGTTTTATAGCTTTCTTTGTATATACTCTTCACTTCTCTTGTCAGGTTTATTTCCAGATATTTAATTTCAGTGGTACAATGGTGAATGGAGTGTTTTTTTATTTCTTCTTATTCTGACTGAGTTTTTGCATATAAGAAGGTAAGGCCCAGGATTTTAAAGCAGAGTTTTCTGAACTGGTTCTAAGGTTTCTGGAACAGACTCCTAGTCAGACTAGATTGAAAGACTCTGTTCTAGTAAAGAGAGCACAGGCACAATTTCACTAACCCCCCACCATTGGTTAGTGGACCTCACCAGGAGCTCATAGCAATAAACTCTTAATTCTAAAAAAAAAAGAGAGAGAGAGAGCACAGACAGTCCAAGGCATGAGCTGTCCTAGAGACACACAAGATCTGTACCAGATACTCCCAGTCACTCAAACAAAGCAAAAAACTATGTGATTGTGTTAGGAGATGCGTGTGGAATGAGGAAGAAATTGAGACGGAAGAGATGGATAGCAAGCAATCTGTGAGGCTAGCCCACAGAACTGGGATCCTAAGAAGCATGTACAGGCCCCACTTTAATGAACTGGAGAAATCCCTTATATACCCAAGCAAGGAAAAGTTACAATAATGCAACAAGGAAGTAGCAAAGCTATGTGACATGCAGCAGGCAGGATGCAGGGATGGTAATAACAGCAGAATTTACCTTTGGGGGCAACAGTCATCACTAATATGTCATATGTCTCTTGGAACAGTCCAAAGAGGTTAGGAAGCTGGGTTACAGGTGAGAGATGTGCTACTGTCCACCTTCTAGTGTGCCAGAGGGGGCTAGAGAGATAGGAGGTGTTCCTCTTATCTGAAGCTCCATCTCTCTACCTGCTTCCATGTTCCACATTTACCTCTTTTTTAACATAAAAAAGGGACCCAAGAGACCTTAACAGGTTGGTGGGAGATGCACATTAATCATAGACAGAGAATAATAATTGTCAGCATAACAATAATAATTAACAAATTACAAATTAAATGAGCACCCCAATTTAAAGGGCTAAACCAAGACAAAATTAAGCAACTTTAGGGATGCAATTGTCTCAAAACAATTTGTATAGAGTCCAGTTTTTTTTGCAATGAGTCAGTCTCATGTTGCAGGTGATGTCTGCTGGTCAATTTTTGAACCATAGACGACAGTTCTGTTGTTTAATCATTGAGACGTTCGTTCAGCTGTTTGGATCTCAGCACAATAGAAGGCCGCTGTATGTATTTTTAAACATTTCTGCAAAACTGTGGACTATTACCACTCTGGCTGACTGGCACTGACACCACCAGGTGAAGTGCTGCAAGAGAACAGGGACACAGACTCCAGCTCCAGTCTAGCACAGTCCATGAGGACCCAAGGTGAGCCTGAGATCCTTCTCTCCCACACCCTTGGGGCTAAGACCTGAAGTCTGAAGCCAGAAGCTCCCACTGCTGCTGACTGAGCTGCTGCACTGGCTGAAGCCTAAGCTCTGCAGCAGGTACACTGGCAACATGGAGGTGTAAGCAGGGGTGCAGGGATCCTGTACATTTGGGCAGGGATATGTGGGAAGACCCTGATGAAGCTGAGGATACCAAGTGCTGACATTCTGCGCAGAGGACCCCTGCCTCCAGCACAGCAGCTGTCCCATTCCCAATACCAACAGCCTGTCAAACCTGTAACGCTCTCCTCTCAAATTTTCACACAGATCCTGGGAGAGCAAAATCAGGGGAGGGAGGTGCACAAGGGATCAGGATGACAGTTCACGGGTGACACGGTGGTAGGAGAACTTTGTGGAGTATTTAACAATATAAGAATAATACATATATATAGCCAATAAAAAAACTTTAAATGCTAATAATGTGATTAAAAGAAAAGTGTTTTTTTTTTAAATGTTACACATATTCTATAGGTTCTGTTTCTCTGAGGAACCCTGATAATACAAGTGCCAGTATAGCCGGGCACGGTGGCTCGTGCCTGTAAGCTTCAGCCTATGAAGCGGCTAGAGCTAGGGATCGTGGTTCGAGTCCCGCCAGGAGCACGTAGTGAGACCTAGTTCCAAAAAAATAGCTGGGCGTGGTGGCGCGCTCCTGTAATCCCAGCCACCTGGGAGGCTGAGGCTGGGGATCACTTGAGTCTGTGGTACCCCGGGCAACGTGAGCCTGCGGTTCCATGGGCAGAAATAGCGAGACCTAGTCTCAGATAAAAAAAATAAATAAAAGTGCCAGTATAGATTTACAAAACTGAACACTTTACTACGGACATGTAAGAGACTCTCCCAATTCTTAATGAGCCAACATTAAAGAGCTTATGGATAAAGAGTCATAGTGTACTCTGGAATGGTTCAGAAAAAAATGTATGTGTCTGCATTTACATTAAACAAGAGCAAGAGGAAATGACAAAGCAAACCCAGTAAAACAATAATATGCAAACATATAGATTAGATTTTATTCTCTACAAAGGTTCTATTTTTATTTTCACATTTCTTAATATAACTGAAATTACTTCCAAATAAAGTTGTAAAAAAGTAAAGAGAATGGCCTTACAAAGTCCTCTGCAACATCTCCCATAAGGAGGGTCAAGAAAAAAAAGTGGCCCAAAACTGCAAAAGGTTTTCTTAGATGGGACAATAGTTTGACACCCCAAGACAGCCAGCAGTTCCCACAGTTACACCCGGGAACTCAAAAACCTTACCACCTGGAAGGGGCACACTGCAAACCACAACCTTTCTAGAGTAGCTGGTCTCTGCTAGATTGTTTCCAATTTCTTTCAAACAGGCCAGGGGGAGGCTGTTATTTAAACTCTTTTTGCCAGTTGCTGTCTCCTGGGGTTCCCACAGCAGTCTTAAAGCAGAGGTCCCAGGAGACAGTGGTATAGACGTGCTGTACATTAAAGGATGGGGGGTGGGCCCCCCCCCCTAACTTTTCCAATGAAACTGGCAAAGCTGGTGAACAAATGTTGAATGTTATGAAATGTCAATGGTCTCCATTAGCTATCCACAGACACACATCCCTCCTGTCCTAGGCAGAAAGATGCTAGAGCACATGCCAGAACTCACATACAAAGGGGTGACATGTCAGGGATCAAGGGGACCAAACAAGGAGATGTGCTCCATGGCTCATCACCACTGCTTCCATCCTCCCTACTCTTTTCTCTCCAAGGAAAGCAGAAGACAGCAGAAATAAATTTATCCTGAGAATGTCCCTTGCATAATTTTGTGAGAACAGAACTTCCTTCTGAACAAACTTTCCTACTGATGAGCCAACTGGAGTCTTGCTGTCTTAAGAGTTTTTAAACAAGCTGACACTTATGTTGTGGACAGTTGGGATCCACCTCAAATCCACAGGTTCCCAGGAGAGAATAAGATGTTCCCAGAATATTGCCCCTTTTATCTCAGAAGACTGTGTGAAGATTTTATGGAGTTAGCACAGTTTAGGTTAAGCACACACATAATTCATCAGAATGTATAAAAGGTGATAACAAAAAACCACTGCACTATAGAGGCAGATATTCAAGTGCCATGCAACTGTTTAAAACAGCTGATGGCCCAAACAGGCAAATCAAAGAAAGTGGCCTGGTTGAAGGCACCTTGACATTGAGAGGAAATCCCTTCATGCCCTCAGTGACTATGCAACCAAGGGCAAGTCTTCTTCCCCCAGGCCAATGATACCTGAGATACTAGATGCCTTCATTTTCTAGCTGTGAGGGCTGAGCTGGCCAGCACTGCAATCAGTCAAAAGAGAAAGCAGCAGACTGAATAGGTCACCAACATGGTGATAACAATTCCTCAGCTAGCAGTCAGGATGCTTAGGGGTGAACCAGGGCCCAAGATGCCAACAGAATCCCAGAACATGCTTATCACAATGGGAAGCACATGTTTATCAAAATGTAAAGCACAGAAGACCACAGCTGCCCTAGAGAGGCCAGCCTTCCCACCTTGCTTTGATCCCCTGCCTACAGGCAACACTGGTTTAGCTGGACAACTAGCCATCATGGCCATACACCACCCCCAAAAGCTAGCATGCTACTTATCACACTGCCATCAAAGCAGGTTCTCAGTCTTCCAAGGCCTACAGGGTTTTTTGAGAAAAACATTTATCCCTGGAAGAGCATACATAGAGTTTTTATTTCACATTTGTAAAACACAAAAATTAAGACAATACCAATCATTCACAACAGAAGCTAGTACTGGGCCGGGCACGGTGGCTCGTGCCTGTAAGCTTCAGCCTATGAAGCGACCGGGGCTAGGTTTTGTGGTTCGAGTCCCATCTGGGGCCCGTAGCGAGACCTACTTCCAAAAAATAGCTGGGCGTGGAGGTGCGTGCCTGTAATCCCAGCTACCTGAGAAGCTGAGGTTGGGGATTGCTTGAGTCTGTGGTACCCCGGGCAACGAGAGCCTGCGGTTCCACAGGCAAAAATAGCAAGACCTAGTCTCAAAAAAAAAAAAAAAAAAAAAAAAAAAAAAAAAAAAAAAAAAAAAAAAAAAAAAAAAAAAAAAAAAAAAAAAAACAGTAGCTAGTCCTATCCATGGAGAAATTCTGTTTTAGAAAGAGGTGGAGACAAAAACTTGTCATTTTAAAAAGCTCACTGCATGATTCTAATGAGCCAGATTTGAGATCCATTGGACTCAAACTCCTAACTTCAAAAACAAAAACAAAATGCACTTAACCCGAATTTACCTGCAGGAAAGGGGAAATGTGAAATAGAATGAAGCTACTGTACTAAACAGGCTTTCACACAAGGACTCCAAATCCACTTGCCTACATCTTAATTTGCCAGACAAGAGTCTTCTGAATGTCACTGTTAGCAAATGCTACCTCAGCCTACCAACCTGAAACCCTAGGGTGTTAAATACCACTCATGTGGAAAAGCAGGTCAGAGACCCTGAAGAGTCTTGATGAAAACCATTTCACCTCATTGTTTGAAAGCCTGTAATTTCTACTACTTCTCCTTGAATGATGTAAATTTTCTAAACTATTTTTAAAAGTGCATTACCAATTAGCTTAAATTCATATGGCTTTATAATTATACACAGCCCTTGACTATGTTCTTCATTCCATAGTAACTGATCCATAATCATACATCAAACTCTGCTCCATAATTCGCAATGAAAAGGACTCACAAACAAATCATACACTGCAAGTAAGTGGTGCCTCACCTGTTCTAGATGTAAAATGCAAAGTCTGTGTTACACTTGCAGATCAATGTGCACACTAAGTGCTGGCTATGTGGAGGACTGAATGCTGACAAAGTCTTTTCCTTATTAGGCTTCTTATTACTATGACTGGTTTTTACTTAAACTATTTGCTTTTTAAACGGGAGGGGAAAGTACAGCCTCTAAGGGGAAAAGAAGCATGAACAAACAGCACTTGGCATGCGCAGAGACATGCAGGCCCAGCAAATGCAGCTGAACCAGAAGCGCAGAAGTCTAAGGTCGCTGGGACAACTGGAACACTTCTCAGGGACCCACAGCAGCCAGCCTGGGGCCTGCACCACAGACTTTCCAGGGTGGAAGAACTGGCTAGCTGCTAGCATCTTCACAAGGTCTAACTCTGCTGGGAAGTGCATGTCCCTAATAAAAGTGCTGAGATACCTGACTGTGCTCCTCTTTTTACACACATTTAGCAATCTGAATCTCAAACAAAAACAGAAGAGCTCTTTGGTTCCACAGGACACATAATCTGACTCAGGGTCCCTAGAAGCTCCTTTTTATTCTTTCTGTACATAACTTCAAGAAATGACTGTCATACCATTATGGCTCAAAGGAATGTTAACAGTATAAGCAATGTTTATGTATAGAAAAAGGAACAAAGGAGGGGATAAATGTGACTCAAAAAAAAAAAAATTACCAAGGCTAGAAAGACAGGTAAAGATAGATTCTACAAAAGTTTCCTTTTTAAAGCAACCAATTCCCTATGCAAAAAAGTGAGACTTCACAAATCCAGAGCCTGATACTACCACTTCCTGATGCACTGGAAGATGCAACCCTTAGAACTAGGAACTTTTCTGCTTTAGGGATATGTCATCTGTTAGAGTGATAAAATCATATAGATGGTCTAAAAACAAACTAAGATAAATTAAGTTCCAAATGGGACACTCTCACTAGTCCTCCACACCCCATACCTGCTGTGACTTCCACTTGGACTTCTCCAATACCCTCACACTTGACATAACTGCAACTGATGGCTTACGCCTTCCTTGTCTGACAGAGCTGGGAGGCAACTTCTGCCTGGAACAGTGCCTGGGAGACCAAAACAGGTCCTCGTCTATGAAACTGGAGTGACAGGAGCACCTACCCCCATGGGTGCTTAGCTTGCTCAATCCTCAGCATAGAGTAGAAACTCAGCACACAAAGAACTCAGATCAGGGTCTGGCAGAGAAAGCATTTAACAAAGTCACCACATCAAACCTATCTTCCTCCGATCTCGTGCTTTTGGAAGTACTTTCATGTCATAACCATACAAAAACACATCTTCCCTACCATCAACCCCTTCAACTCTTTCTCATATAAACTGAATTGCCTTGTACACAGACTTTCCAAAAAAAGAAAATACACACACGTATATGCACATGTTCTGAATATTCAGTAGATACAAAAAATAAACTTAAGGATGTCATCAGAATGAATGGGACGATCAGTGTGACTGAGAAGACCTGGAACCCAGAGACCACACTGGTCAGGGGAAAAAGGACCACCTGTTGAACCATAGGAAACTCCAGAAACAAAGAGTCTGGAGACCCGCTTCATACACCTATCCTACAAGCATTTCCTGAAGTGCTCGGTCTGGCTACCTGCCTCACAGCTGCTCTTGGATATTCAAGCAGCCTGGGAGGCTGTGGTCCAGGAGCCTTTTATTGTTTTTAAAAAACAAAAAAAAGACAGTGGGTTGACCACTGATCTGATCTGACTTGCAGTGAGGGAGAAGCAGGAGTGCGGAGCAGGAAAGGGAGATGGGGGTGCAGAGTGAGTATGGATCATTGTTAAAATAGATCCGAGCCAGGTACGGTGGCGCATGCCTGTAAGCTTCAGCCTATGAAGCGGCTGAGGCTGGGGATTGTGATTCGAGTCCTGCTCGCAGCAACACAGCAAGACTTAGTTCCAAAAATAGCTGGGTGTGGTGGCACACGCCTGTAATCCCAGCTAATTGGGAAGCTGAGGCTGGGGATCGCTTGAGTCCCTGGTACCCCGGGCAACGTGAGCCTGCGGTTCCACAAACAAAAAAAAGAAAGAAAGAAAGGTAAATCCCCGTTTCTGAAGTCCCATTTCACACACTCGAATTGTGTCTGCCATTTATCTGTTTCCATTATTGCTCTATCTTCTCTTTATTTCTAACACAATTTTGCTTGATATTTCTAAGTGTAAAAGAAAAGCAAAAATATTATAAGCATTCTTCTTTAAGAAGCCCTTTTTCTCTAGAGGCTGGGCACGGTGGTTCGTGCTTGTAAGCTTCAGCCTATGAAGCGGCCGGGGCTAGGGATCGCGGTTCGAGTCCCGCCTGGGGCCCGGAGCGAGACCTACTTCCAAAAAAAATAGCTGGGCGTGGTGGCACGCACCTGTCATCCCAGCTACCTGGGAAGCTGAGGCTGGGGATTGCTTGAGTCTGTGGTACCTCGGGCAACAATAGCCTGTGGTTCCACAGGCAAAAATAGCAAGACCAAGTCTCAAAAAAAAAAAAAAAAAAAAAAAGAAGCCCTTTTTCTCTAGCATTATTCTGGGTGAAACATGTCTTTAAAATGCTAGTGGGTTTCACCACAGAGCAACATGCTACAATGTAGGCCTTCTCCAGAGCTAGAGACATTGTGTTGCACACACTGGCAATGTAAGCCTTCTTAGAAGGTCTCCAAAGTATCTTTAGGGCACAGTCCTCTGAACCTTCATCAAATTGCCCAGACTGGTTGTTTAGACAGAAAACCCACCAGTCCATCTCCAAACAACCTAGGGACAGGACTCCAAAAGTATCATTCCTATCACGTTCTCATGCACAGCTGAAAACATAACTTAGAAACACTGCTCTAGGATAAGCGCAAGTGGCACCTCTGGGTCAACGGGTACAGCATCTTTCAGGTCATTAGAGGGCTCCATGGGGACTGACCACACAACACACCTCCAGGCTGTGAGTGCACATTCCAGCTGCAGGGCCCACCTTCCCAAACTGCAAGCTCCCTCTAAATCTTACAGAGATGCTGCCATCCCCAGAGTATGAAACTAAAGACAAGGTCGCCCTCAAGTGTATCCCTCATTACTAATGAAGCTGAGCATCTCTGCATATACATCTCCACTTTGGGGAAAAGCAAATCCAGGTCATTTCCTATTTTTCTACTGTATTTACTGATCTGTCATTGCTTACCATTTAGAAACTGATCTTATATCAATAATATTTGCTGAAAATATCTATACAAACTGGTGATCCATTTGCCTACTCTTTTTCACCCACAGTAACTCCGCTGACAACAGTGCATAGAAGGTCTCAGTGCCCAATTCTCTCTCAGCAACTGTAAACCCCCCCCCCAATAGCTCCAAAGACTCAGTCATCTCATCCTTGTGGTTTTGTTTAATTAGTTGTCACCACTGATGTTGTAAAGCCTACCAGTCTTTTCCTTTATGCCCTACACCCTCTGATTTGTATAAGAACCTCTCCCCTATCAAAATCTCACAACTACATTGTCTTCCAAAAGCTGACCAGCTTTGCCTTCTATGTTGAAGTCTTTGGTTGAACAGTAGCAAATTTTTCGGACTCATGTCAATTAGAAGTGTATCTCTCCCAAGAAGGCACCTTTACAGAGCCAAATATAACTTTAATGGGCAGTAAGTGCCGCCATGAAATACTGACTATACTGATTACTACTACTTCGTTTATTGAGGTTTACTTTGCTCCCTCTCAGAGGCAGACAAAAATCTGGAAAATTTAGGTAGTCAGCAAACCAGTCAGACTGACTCCCTCCGACAATAGTCCAGAAAGAATTCTTAAAAATATACCCCTAATTTCAATTTACCCCCAGATTTCAATTTGGTCTTACTCCATAACAGAGGGCTGCGCAATGGGGAAAGTGTGGGAAGATGGACAAGCTCCACTTTACAGATAGGGAGAAAAAGATACGATCTTTCCAGAGGGTAATTCTGCAACACAGTGTAAAGCCTTAAAACATCATCTTCTTTAAGCTACCACCGACTCCCATGGCAAATTTCTTAAGGAAATAATAGGACAAAATATGTAAAGGATATTTACCTTGAAACTACAATAAAGGGAAGGAAGAAAGGAAACCAGCTACCACCTAAAATGCAGGCTGATAAAAGATGGAGAGCTGTAGAGGCAGCGACGAGCTGAACCCCAGCAGTGACAGAGCTGGGTTATCCTGGAAAGATGCTCACCAAGTCTTGGTCACTTACTAGTAGTTAACAAAATGCACTATCATTTATTTATTTACTCAGAGCCTTATGTGCACTTGAGGGCCAAAAGAGCCACTGAAAAAACAGAGCCCCCCCCACTCCCTGCCTCCAAGGAGCTTATGAGCTTTCTAGAAACAGCAGATGTACATCTTCCAATGTACTATGGCCAGGATACTAAAAGCACACGTGCTTTGAAACAAGATGATTCCTGAGTGTGCACATGCACATACTTCCCGGTAGCGTCACCAGCATGCATGCAGCCCTGTGGACTGCCAGAGGGCCTGCCATGGCATACTTGGAGCAACTGTGGTGCTAAAACATGTCTGACCTCTGCAGAAAATGCCATCAAGAGAATGTTAAGAAATGAAGCAGTCAAGGCAAGTCGTACCCCAGAAGCAAACCTGAATCAACTGGTCAAAGTACAGCAGAACTAGACAAACAGCCCCAAGGCCACCCACTCACAGCTAACCAGGGCTGCTGAGCACACAATCTCCCAACAGCCACACCTTCTCCCGCCTGGGACCTGTAGTACCACTAAAATAATGCAGGTTTCCAAGATAAAAAAACACCTCTCAATGCTAGGGTGAGGCCCAGAGGAATCTGACAGCATATGATCATTTCCTTGATACTCCACCATCAAGATCAGCAAAGTTAAGAGGATCATCAAGGACGAGGACACATACTAACTCAAGAGCACAGGGAAAAGTCAGACACCAGCTCTAGAGAAAGAGCAAGAACTTTTCCCAGCAATAAGACACATCTATCGCTCATGCCTCCAGCAAGATGCATGGAGACAGGCACAGTTTCACCTCCACAGCACTGGCAAAGATGTTCAACCCTCAATCTCATTATGAAAAGAACAAAAGACCCATGCAAATCAAGGGCCTTTCTGCAAAATCACTGGCCATTACTATTCAGTGTCATCAAGGTCATGAAAAGTAAATCTGAAAGCAATGCATGCTCCCTGAGGCCCAGGCCAGAGAAGAACACAGGCAGCAAAACTCAAGTACATTCTCTGGGTTAACTCTAGCAACTGCCTATTCCCGTATAGTTTGCACAAAATACTAACAACAGAGGAATGCAAAGTGAAAGGTTGATAAGGTCTCTCTGGACTGTTTCTGCAGGGTTTTTCTGTTTGTTCGTTTGTTTTTGTATTGGGGGGGTAATTCTAAAGTTATTTCAAAGCAAAGGTTTTCTTTTTAATCATTTCAAATTAAGAATTAAAAGATGGGGGGACCACTCAGTACGAAAATAAAATTTGTCTACTAGATTTTTAACAAAAAGTACTGACCTTCCCCAGTATCTGCACTTAAAAAAAATCACAGTAATTTCAAAGAAGGGTTAAACTGAGATAAATTCTAACTGTTCAATAAAAGCCTGTAACTGGTTTCCCCCAGACTGCAAAGTGTGTTTTCCTAGAGCACTTCAGTATCTCTAGATGAGTGACCTATCTTATTTTTCCTCTTACTAAAAACCTACACTTACTTAGCATCTACTGTGAACCTAATGGAATTTCCAATATCTAAGAAGTAACTATTCTAGTGTACAAAATAACACTGACAAGCATGAAGTAACAGAAACAGATGCAACTTTCACTTGTATAGGCAAGCAATCAACCCAGAAGACTGGGTTCTCTGCAACACAAGTGTATCTTCAACAATAAGTGATCTGATCTACAGAAATATCTCCAAAATGATCCTTAAAAATGCTCAAGTAAAAAAGGTGGGCACGGTGGCTCGTGCCCGTAAGCTTAAGCCTATGAAGCGGCTGGGACTAGGGATCGTGGTTCTAGTCCTGCTCGGGGCAACACAGTGAGACCTTGTCCCAAAAAATAGCTGGGTGTGGTAGTGTGCTCCTGTAATCCCAGTTACCTGGGAAGCTGAGGCAGGGAATTGTTTGAGTCTGTGCTACCATGGGCAACGGTAGCCTGCGGTTCCACTGGCAAAAATAGTGAGACCTAGTCTCAAAAAAAAAAAAAAAAAAAAAAAATGCTCCAGTAACTATAAATACCCCACTTGTAGTCCTCATCATCTCTTCATTGCATCTGTGGGGTACTGCATGCACTCTGTTAAGGAACCCGATTCTCTTAGTGCCACTGGAAGGTTAAGTTAGTTATACCCAAAAGGTATGCCTGCTCTCCTCTCCTAAGCCAGCAAGGGTGACATCACGAAAGACCAGGGTTCCCCAACATGGTCTCTGACTCAGGCATCAAGTAGAGCTACTGGGTCAAGGCCTCTGGAGTCACCCAGCATCTGTGCCCTCACAAGCCCACTCCAGGAGCCAGATGAACCTGAGGTTTGGGAACCTCTAGCTGAAAAAGAGGATTCTGAGGCCTGACACTAATTCTTCCTCTTAGTCTCTAAAAATTTCTGCTGGGTGGAGCCTCCTTATCACAAAGCAAAGGAACCAGAAGGGATCATCTCTACAATCTGAGAGCTCTAGGAAGCACTCATTCCCACAGGTATAACAGTGAAACGAGTAACACTGTATTTCTACCAGGTATTTTTCATCAAAATGAAACAATTAAAATGTCATCCTGTTACCAACTAGTTTTGAAAATATATTTATCTAAAATAATTTCTTATTATTTTAAATGAAATTGCATTTACTTGTCATCCACAACAGCCATCTACACTTTAACAAAGAGCAAATGCCCCCAGGCACGGTGGTTCGTTCCTGTAAGCTTCAGCCTATGAAGCGGCTGGGGCTAGGGATCGCGGTTCAAGTCCCGCCGGGGGCCGCAGCAAGACCTACTTCCAAAAAAATAGCTGGGCGTGGTGGCGTATGCCTGTAATCCCAGCTACCTGGGAAGCTGAGGCTGGGGATTGCCTGAGTCTGTGGTACCCCAGGCAACAAGAGCCTGTGGTTCCACGGGCAAAAATAGCAAGACCCAGTCTCAAAAAAAAAAAGAGCTAATGCCCTACTAAGTTCTACTTCAAGTCTATTTTGGGAGTTCACAAAGTAAAAAAAATTCCAAGAAACCCACCTTCTACATACAGGTTGAACTGTGTTCCCTACTATTCCCACAGGACCTCTGGGAGGTGATCAGCTTTGGATGAGGTCGTGAGGATGGGACCACAAGACTGGATGGGGGAGACCAGAGCATCTTGTTCCTCCCTTCCACCCCCCAGGACACATCAGAAGGTCCTGCTAGACCAGCAGGATGTCCTCACCAGGAGCCACCACATTGATCTCCGATGCTCCAACCTCCAGAACTATGAGAGATGCCTTCTGTTCTCTCAGCCACCCAGGCTGGAACACTGGCACAGCAGCCATGAGGACCAAGATGTGGCTTGGGGTTCACAGGGCTTAGGAAGCCCACAGAATATCTGATTAAGAATCCTGTGGTTAGGCCGGGCACGGTGGCTCGTGCTTGTAAGCTTCAGCCTATGAAGCGGCCGGGGCTAGGGATCGCGGTTCGAGTCCCACCTGGGGCTCATAGCGAGACCTAGTTCCAAAAAAAATAGCTGGGCGTGGTGGCGCACACCTGTCATCCCAGCTACCTGGGAAGCTGAGGCTGGGGATTGCTTGAGTCTGTGGTACCCCGGGCAACGAGAGCCTGCAGTTCCACAGGCAAAAATAGCAAGACCTAGTCTCAAAAACAAACAAACAAAAAAGAATCCTGTGGTTAACCAGGCACAGTGGCTCATGCCTGTAAGCTTCAGCCTATGAAACGGCTGGGACTAGGGATCATGGTTCAAGTGCCGCTCAGGGCAACACAGCGAGACCAAGTCCCAAAAAATAGCTGGGCGTGGTGGCGTGAGCCTATAATCCTAGCTACCTGGGAAGCTGAGGCTGGGGATCACTTGAGTCTGTGGTACCCCGGGCAACGTGAGCCTGTGGTTCCACAGGGAAAAAAAAATAGTGAGACCTAAAAAAAAAAAAAGAGAAGAACCCTGTGGTCCACTTTCTTGGCAACCCTTGAACTAGGCTTAAACTAGGACCTCCAGGGCTATAACCCTAGTTCGGAGTCCTGCACAGATAAAGGTAAGATTTTATTTGACTAATTATTATATAACAAGTACAACATGCCAGTATGTCCCTGATAATATCTACAAAGTTTAAAAAAAAAAAATCTATTTGTTTTCCTGGAAATCCCTAAAGTTATCATGTAGCTTTACTTTCTTGATATGTGTTTGAAATAAAACTTAACCTTTCTTAATGAAACAGAACTAATCAATTATAATGCTAGGCATAGAAAAACTTCATTGCTCCCTACTATTACACATGCTTAACTCAAGGCCGGCAACTCTGTCACACAGCCCAAGCACCAGGGCACCACACAGGGCTGGCTGCCTGCTAACCAGCATCCACACAAACCCCACAAGATAAACCCCTCACATAGATGGACCCTCTGAGGTACATCTGAAGTCAGTGACTAGACCTTTACAAGAATGCACAAGGTTTAGTTCAGAGGCCTCACTCCATGCGACAGAGCGAGAAAGAACCGGGGAGCGGGGTGCTCAAGACTGAGGTCACTGCTGGAATGTCCCTTAGAAAGAAATGCTGCAAAGGCAGAGCCTACACATGAGAGTGTCAACTGCAGGCAGAATGTCAACAAAACTCTTCCCCTCTCACATGGAACTCTGACCCTTAGGAAAAGTGTGCTCTGTTCCCCAGCAACACAACAAGATTAGGAGCATCTCAACTGTGTCACTGATCAAAACCACTTAGAGACGAATGACCTCACTGGGTAAGTGGCAAGTGGGACATGGACTTGAGAAACAGACAGGAACTATGATACCCAAGGCAGGCACACCACAGGCTGGGTTCCCTGAGAATACAAAGTCTTGGTCATCACAGGTGCCAAAAACCTGGAAGCTCAACACATGATGAGTGTTCAACAGACATTGGGCAAACAGATCTCAAAGTCTGGGCAGACCTCACACACACTGACATGGGCTCTGTCCCTGCATGGGGCCCACCCTGGGAGAAGAAAGCCCTGCTACCCTGGCAACCACCAGAACTGAGAAGGAATCAGCCAGGCCAGCAAACTCCAGCTCCAGCCCATGCCCTGCTTAGCAGAGAGCACAAGGGAGCCCCTCAGCAACTGGGGAGTGTGAGCAAACCCACAACCCCCATGGGCCCATCAGACCATTATACACCACCTGCAGGGAGGAAGCTTCTGGAAGTGGCTGGAGAGAATGGCACCGCCTATGGTGACGGAAACCAAGAGTCACAGAAAAGATGCCAGGACCCACCTGGGAAAGTTCAGGTTCCAGGTCCTCCCTGGCAATCCCAGTTGTGTGGGCAGACAGCTGTGGTGGAAGGGGACGCCTGCCATGCTAAGAGGCCCTGTCTCACCTGGTGACCATCACTTTCCACAGTCTAATCCCCACCTAGCCTGAATCACTCATCTCTAGCTGTACAGCCAAGGTGCTGTACCTAAGTCTGCATGGCCTACGCACTCATTGCCCACATGCCCGACCTACATACCGCCTCCTCTCCCATTGCAGCCACCACAGTTACAGGTGGCCTGCCCCACCCAACTAATGGAGAACCATGAAGCAGGCCAACAACGCCAATGCCACCACAGGACAGAGCTGCATGCAGCAATGAGGCCCAGCAGAGACTCATCAGGCCTAAAGCACAGTGCCTCCATGGAGCCTCGGGATAGGGAGTCCCTAGACCCTAGCTGCAGTGCTTGGATGTTCTAAGCAAACACTTTCAGAGTTTCACAGACACAGCATTCACCTCAGAGAGCAAGCTCCCGGGGATCCCAACTCATGCTCTTTCTTCTCAAGTACATAACATTTAAACCACCCTTCTGGTGGTGATTGCCAGAACTATTACCTATCTGGGATTTACTATGAAAACTGTTTCTTGGAAAGAACATAATAATGTTGCCACTTGTTTTGTTCACATCAGAAAAAGGACAATCCTAGAAATTGTTTTTATTTTGTTTTTTTGGGTTTATTTTTT
Organism: Uropsilus gracilis; assembly: GCA_004024945.1. Classification (NCBI taxonomy): domain Eukaryota; kingdom Metazoa; phylum Chordata; class Mammalia; order Eulipotyphla; family Talpidae; genus Uropsilus; species Uropsilus gracilis. The sequence continues at coordinate 28,020 of PVHY01015940.1, forward strand.
TGAGACTAGGTCTTGGTATTTTTGCCCATGGAACCGCGGGGTCTCGTTTCCCGGGGTACCACAGACTCAAGCGATCCCCAGTCTCAGCTTCCCAGGTAGCTGGGATTACAGGTGCGTGCAACCATGCCCAGCTATTGACAATCCTAGAAAATGTTAATGGTGACAGTGTCTGAAAAGCAGACCTAGGAATGTGAGGTACCATTACATTATTTGGAGTGTGCGCACACGCACTCATGCTCACACTATTCTCCAGTATTAGACAATCAACCAAAGTTGAGGAGATGGGATTCCTTTACCCTTCTTTCAAATTAGATCCACTCGCCTTCTCAGCAGCCTTAGAGCACCCAGGTGGCACAGTGAGTGGCTCATGATTCACAACAGCTTTGGAATACATGCCTAGCAATGAAGGAACATGGTAGCCCACTGCCACCCTCACCCCCAGTCCTTACAGTAAGGTCACACTGTCTCATTGTGCTCCCATGCCACCATCTGGTCCCTACCCCACCACACCTGGACACCCCTCAGCAGCATCCCTAATGGAACCGGGACTTCCCCTCCCTCCATCCCCGACCCCTTGCCCGCCTTCCACTTCACCATGACATACACACTGTGTGTCTCCTGACAAGGTGAAAGTGGTGTTCAACCCATGCTCATACGCATCGCCGTAATTCACTCAACATGGATATGGGAGAAACTCCAAAAAAGAAGTTTAATTGACAAGTGAATGAATGGGAAATATGGTTGTAAAGTGGATGGTGACAAGAAGAACTCAGAAGTCAGACTGTTCGAAATCTCGGTTTCACCTTTTTTTTTTTTTGAGACTAGGTCTTGCTATTTTTGCCCGTGGAACCCCAGGCTCTCATTGCCCGGGGTACCACAGACTCAAGCAATCCCTAGCCTCAGCTTCCCCGGTAGCTGGGATTACAGGCGCACACCACCACGTCCAGCTATTTTTTTGGAACTAGGTCTCGCTACGGGACCCAGGCAGGGCTCGATCAGTTCCACCATTTAATAACTGTGTGACCTTGCAAACTATTATCCTAAATCTGACTTGCCCATAAATTAGTAAAACAGTAGTCTAGACCTCAAGGGATCATTTGGGGGTTCAATGAGTTTATGCACAAAGGCACCTGATGCAGTGTTTAAGAATTAAAGACTACTATTATTATTTCCATTCAAACTATATTTGCTTGCTTTTGTTGTTCCTTAGTATTGAGTACTCAGTACACTGGACTTTGTTTTCACAGCCACATTCAAAAAAAGCAGATTGTGAGAGAAACAGCATTACATTTGGAAACTAACGCTGTGAATAAAAGCAATAATATTTAAAAGGAAAAACAAAACCTAAAAAGACAACTGGGGACCCATTTCATCTATTTCTATCTTCACTCATAAAATGCTCCTTTCAATGCTAACTCTGGAAGCTTAGGTTTCACTGTATTAAGAAAGATAGCAACCCCCTTATATTGGCATCCAATTTGCCAGTCACAGTCCTATTCCTGAAGTAGATTCCAGGTAGTTGGAATCAACAGATAATCAAGAAGAGAGCTATCATAAGTAGGACCTACCTCTACAATAAACATAAGGTGATGTTGTAGCCACAGGAGAAACCTGGTCAGAATAAGTGTCTCTCCAGTACCAACAGAAATGGTTGAGGAGATCAGGACCCCTCACCCATGCTATCAAGGCGTAGCATTTGTATGTGCAAGCAAATACAGACACATCTGCATATATTATATACACACACATACATAATTTTATAGATTCTAAAAGTGTTTTCCTTCTGCTCTAAATTGCTTGCACTCACTTTCATTCCCTAGGTTAAAACCCGATAATTAAATTCCACTTATATTTACTGAGCATCTTCTATGTGCAAGACATCACACCAGACTTGTGATCATAAATATGCAAGCTGAGTTCTTGCCATAATCCAAAGAAGGGGGTTAGCACACACATTCATACAACTGCCTGTGTGGGAATGGAGGCTGCTGAGAGACTGATGACTCTCCTGCAATTTCTGTGTCTATATCGCCACAGAAATAGGCCCAACCTGAAACCATACATATCAACACCTGCTCACCCCCCAAGCCCAGGGATGGTGCCCTCTAACTCACCTCTTCACCCACCCACTCAATACCCAAGCCCACTGAACTGACTGAAATCACCCAATCCACTCTTCTCGCCACTCCCTTCTGTGACTGTGGTGCAGACACCAGAGCTTCTGAACCTCCTAACCCAGTCTGATACCACTCCAAACCAGTCTCATCCCACCAATCTTTCAGATATATCCAAAGGGCCCTCTTCAAACTCACCTTTCACACTACCCTGCCACCCCCTCCATTCTTTGACCAGCTACACTAAGTTCCTGAATTTGTGAAATGTTCCATGCTATCCCTTAACTGGTGGGGATCCTTAATCTGAAACATGACTCCCCATACCATCTGTCTCTTTGTCCAGTTAATTCCTATTCATTTTAGGTATCAATTCTCTTCAAGGCATCCCTAATCTCTCCCACTCCAGGTTAAGTGTTAGGTGAAATGTTTTTACTTTTCAGGCTACCTAGACCTCTTGTAGGAATTCTCTGTTGTGTGGCTTTCAGCAATGACTCAGAAAAAAACAGTTCTTCTGTCTCCCTAATGGAGCCGGCAATTAGAACCACTATGATGTTCCCATCCAGAACTTCAAACACTAGGAAAATGTTACTAAGCTGCAGGGGCAGAGAGAATATATTAAGTGGCAGGAGGGTCAATAGACTAGCAACAAAGGTGGCAGTTTCTCCCCAGGCAATGTGCAGGCAGAAGAATCCTAACCAGACTCTTCATGTGGCATGACTCTGGCTGTGGACTCAACCACTAGTATCTCGTTTCCATCCTTCCTCTTGAAGTCTAGCCTTCCCATCAATTCCGAAGGCAATACATTGCTTTTCTGTGTACATCAATTTCAACTGCAAATCTGACTCTGCAAGTCAAAGCCAATTTGAAGCTGACTCTGTAAGTCAGTCAGTTTCTATAGCTGAGGACCAAGAATCACAACTGCCACATTGGTACCATGTCCCCACAGGCTCCGCCTGCACTAGCACTAGACTGTGCTGCTCTTGCCCACACTTGTGTTCACATCCCCACCACCCCATTCTCCATTGTACCCTAGTGCAATAGCCAGCACAAAGCAGTCATGCAATAAATGTTTCTTGGGTGAATTAAATTCCACCAGTGGTCAGAGCTGGAAAGAAAGAAAAACCCGGTGGAGAGCCATTCTGCACTACTAAAAACAAAACAAAACAAAACAATGTCTACCACGGCTGCAGGCATCACAGTTACTGGCTAGGGTTAAGAGCTTAATTTATTGTATTGGTAGAATAGAATATAGAACAGAGAAACTGGGCTTCTCACAACCAGTGATACTTCTGGAACCTAGGATACAGATCTCTTCTTAAAGAGAAAGGAAGAGAAATGGAGAAGGAAATTTTTTTTTTTTTTTTTTCCTGAGACTAGGTCTCGCTATTTTTGCCCATGGAACCGCAGGCTCTCATTGCCCGGGGTACCACAGACTCAAGCAATCTCCGGCCTCAGCTTCCCAGGAAGCTGGGATGACAGGCACGCGCCACCATGTCCAGCTATTTTTTGGAACTAGGTCTCACTACGGGCCCCAGACGGGACTCGAACCACGATCCCTAGCCCCTGCCGCTTCATAGGCTGAAGCTTGCAGGCACGAGCCACCGTGGCCGGCTAAAGAGTCCAGCAACTATTTCATACACGATAATCACAGCTGCCTAACAAATCCTGCAAGGAGCCAGGCACGGTGGCTCGTGCCTGTAAGCTTCTGCCTATGAAGCGGCCGGCCGGGGCTAGGGATCGCAGTTCGAGTCTCGCTTGGGGCAACACAGTGAGACCTAGTTCCAAAAAATAGCAGGGCGTGGTGGCGCGTGCCTGTAATCCCAGCTACCTGGGAAGCTGAGGCTGGGGATCGCTTGAGTCCGTGGTACCCCGGGAAAGTGAGCCTGCAGTTCCATGGGCAAAAATAGTGAGACTAGAAAACAAATCTTGCAAGGAGAAAAACAGCTACTCAGAAGCTTCACCTCAGTGTTTCCCACAAACACTAATCAGAATTAGAAATTGTGTATGCAGCAAACTTGTTAAAGGATGAACAAACACTTAAGATTTTTGTCCTAATGTTAACTTCGGTCGTTATTAAATCTGAGTCTCAATCTGCAAAAAGGGGAGTCATCACCTCGACTCTGAGCTTCCTGTTCAATCAAGCAGTGAGTCTGATGAGCCCGCCTAACCAAGGCCTGATCGATAGGCTAGCGCCCCTGGCCGCGGTAGCCCCGAGGACTGGCCCCAACGAGTTTCGCCCGCGGACTGTCAACGTGTAACTCTGCGAGATAAAGAAATCCTCTATGGCTGCGCCCACCCACGAAATAAACCCTACGAGTGTGTCCCACCCCGCCAAGATGTCAGACTTCCGAACCCCCCAAAAAACCAACTGGCTAAGGCGAGCGGGGCGCCGCCCACAGGGATCGGCAGGCCTGGGCCGGGGTCCAGCGGCAGCCGGGCCGCAGGCCTCCCTGCCCGGGCAGCGCCCGGGACCGCCGGACCCTCCCTCCCGTCGCAGGCGTGGGTCCGGCATCCCCAACGGCAGGGAAGCCGCGGAAGCCGGCACGGGAGGGGCCGGTGGCGACGGCGGCGCCCCCCGCCCGGCGCGCCGGAGGCGCGGGCACAGGCGCGGGGCCGGGAGCAGGGCCGCAGGCGGGCAGCACGGCGGGAGCGGCTGGGCGGCGGGGCCGCGCGCGGGCGGCGGGCGGGACGGAGAGTCGGGGCGGCGTCGAGAGGGCCCGGCGGGCGGGGAGGGGCGGAGGCGGGGGGAGGGGGGGAGGAGGAAGAGCGAAAGGCCCGGACGCGGCTCCCGGCGCCCCGCGGTCCGGGCCCGGGCCCTCAAGCCACCGCCCCCAGACCCCGCGCTGACGCCGGACGGTCCCCGCCTCCAAATCCCCCGCCCCGGCCCGAGAATAACTTACCTGTTTGCCGACGGAATCGCTCCTGCTCGCCCCTCTGACTGACTCCTCCGGCTCACCGTCTTCCCTCTGGGAGGAAGAGGCGGGACTTCCTGTCCCTCCACGAGCGACTTCCGGTCGTTCCACGGACGGCTCCGTGGTGGATCGGACCGCACAACTCAACGGGATGATCGCGGGACGGCTTGAGTAAAACCCACACCGAGCACGCTGGTTTGCCTCCGTGTGGCTGGCTGGCTTGTGTGCCTCTTGTTTCTCTTGTTTGTTGTGCTTCGGGGCTAGCCGGAAGTCACTCAGCGATGGAACCGGAAGTTCCCTGCCCCGAGAGAAGAAAACGGAAAGGAAGCTCCGGCTCACAGTGCTGGAGACGTTCTATGGGCGCGAGGCTGCTGGGTTTGGTCGCCAGTGTCCTCCCTCGGGGGCGCCCCCCACATTGTCGCTAAGGCCTTCACACTGCGGCCTCTCGCCGCCCGCGGCGCGGACCCTAGGGCAGCGTCGGAGCATCAGGCTCTCCCCGACGCGAACGGAGCGGCCGAGGCCTGCACCGCGCGGCCGACCGCCCACCTTCCTCGCCCGCCCCAGGCGCCGGGAGGGACGGACCGAGCCCTCATCGCGAGGAGGGAGGCTTTCTGCTGCGCCAGGCTCGATCGCTCGTCCAGAGACGGAGAAGACGAGGCATTGACTCCAAAAAGGAACACTCGCCGGCCTTAGGAAGCCACGAAGCAGATTGTAGTACTAACCGGGAGGCACGGAAGCATGGAGGATTTTTCCACGTTTTGACAATAAAAGCTGGCAAGGCCTTGGATGTGTCTAAAACGTCCTACAAGGACTGTTTTAGTAAATGTTAAGGGCAGAGACTGATGGGAAGGAGGCAGACGTGGGCAGCGCGGTCACAGCCACTTCTTGGCCTATGCAAGAACTCCGTGAACCTCGTGTTCAGAGCCCAACCTTTGGGAAAAACTCAGAATCTAGGAAGGATCAAACACCACCCCCAGAATCAAATGCCACCCCCATCCCACCCCTCAGCGAAGCACAATGATAGGGACATGGTGTAAAGAGAAAGGCCCCTACTATCCCACTTGGGGTCAGGTTGTAAAGATGCAGCTTTCTGGGCGTTTAACCCATCACCTAGGTGTAGGGAAATATGTAAGGTCAGGTCTTTTAAGAAATCACCTAAGTATGCCTTTAAAACGACGTCCTTACAAAGATGGACTCTAGCCGGGCACCGAAGCTCGTGCCTGTAAGCTTCAGCCTATGAAGCAGCCAGGGCTAGGGATCGCGGTTCAAGTCCCACTTAAGGCCTGTAGCGAGACCTAGTTCCAAAAAAATAGCTGGGCGTGGCGGCGCACGTCTGTAATCCCAGCTACCTGGGAAGCTGAGGCTGGGGATTGCTTGAGTCTGTGGTACCCCGGACAACGAGAGCCTGCGGTTCCACGGACAAAAGTAGCGAGACCTAGTCTCAAAAAAAAAAAACAAAAAAACAGTGAAGATAGGTATGGTTTATTAAGCACCTACTGTATGTCATGCTGTATCTTAGAAAAAGAACAGTGTAGGGGGAAATGGTTGTTTTCAAATATCCCATTAGAAAGTTGTACATGATCACTTTGCTTCTAAAACCTTGTAGGGTCTCTTGTTCAAGACTGAGGGCAGGAAATCAAAGGGTGATGCATCAGGTGTATTCTTGCTAATAGGCTTTCAAGGCTGGAGTGCAAAACTCAACAGTGGCACCTTCCTCTTTACTCAGCTCTTTTTTTCGGGAGAGGGGGTTGGGTTTTTTCAGCTCATGTTTTAATAGACTTTATATAGAAACCAAAATTATACAGTATTTTCTCAAGACTGCACTCATCAGAAATCATCTTTTAATTTTTTTTTTTT
>PVHY01015941.1:0-34880 GCA_004024945.1 Uropsilus gracilis
TCTTTCTTTCTTTCTTTCTTTCTTTCTTTCTTTCTTTCTTTCTTTCTTTCTTTCTTTTTTTTTCTTTGGAGGCTAGGTCTTGCTATGTTTCCCAGGGAAACACAGACTCTCATTGCCCGGGGTACCCTGGACTCAATCTATCCCCAGCCTCAGACTCCCAAGTAGCTGGGATTACAGGCACGCACCACCATGCCTAGCTATTTTTTGAGGCTAGGTCTCACTATGTTGCCCTGAGCGAATCTCGAACCCACGGACTCAAGTGATTCCCAGTCTTAGGCTCCCTTCCTAGGCTTGGGATTAAAGCCGCATGCCACCTTGGACAGCTGGGGTCTTTAACACTAAATCTGTATTGTTTGACTTTGTAGAACTCTAATATATATATACTTATATCTTATGCACAAATATCTTTGTGTTCATGTACTTTACATTGTGAAAAAGTATTCTAGATGTACTTTAGCTTAATTTTTATTTTATATTTCTTTTTTGGAGACTAGGTCTCACTATTTTTGCCCTTGGAACTGCAGGCTCTCTTTGCTGGTGGTACCACAGACAAGCAATCCCCAGCCTCAGCTTCCTAGGTAGCTGGGATTACAGGTGCGTACCACCACGCCCAGCTATTTTTTTGGAACTAGGTCTTGCTGTGTTGCCCCACAGGACTCCAAGTGCAATCCCTGGTCCCCACTGTGCCTTCCTAGGCTGCCGCTTACAGGCACCTGCCACTGTGTTCAGCTATTTTGTATTTCTTAATAAAGAGTCTTCTGTCAGAGACTTTTAATATCCCCAATATCAAGTATTATTTTTTTAATATACTGTGATAAATGTTTTAGTTCAGTATACGTATGTTCCCCAGCCATTTAACATTGCATTTTAAATGTGGTCATGTGAATAGATTCTGGGCAGTAGAATGCAACAAATGGTACAAATAACTTCTAAATTGTGCCTTTATAGTAAGAGTATGCACTCCTTTGTTTTCCTTTCCCCCTTTTTATTTGACTGGCATGAGGATGTGATGGCAGGTGATGGGGCAGCTCTTTTTGGCCTGTATAGTAGAATTCACATTTTAAGAATGAGAAGAAATCAAAATAGAAGGAATACACTTCTTTATTAAAAGAATATAGTTTGTGGCCCCAAAAATGGGCCTGAGAAATAAATCACTAATTCATAAAATCATCTATTTGGAGATTTACATCATCTTGCTTCCAACTTCTCATTGATTTATGAAAATTATTAGCAGGTTGGTCAACTTGTATTTGTCTTGTTAAACTGAGTAATATTATTTTGTTTTCTTTATTTAGTTTTCTGTAACTCATCGATGATATCCCTGTTTTATGCTAAAACCCCTCTCGTTCTTTTTTGCTGGTGGGTTAGTTTAGCTTATTTTTCATTAGAAAAAAGACAGTCTTCTTTATCTATACTTTTATTTTTTTAATCTGTAGACCAGAATTTTTGTGTTTATGTGTAGTTATAAGGATATTTGTTTAATTGCTTTAACAGAGGCTAACTTAACAGTTTATACAACACCGAAAGATTGTTTGTTAATGTGAAAGCTGTGTGTATTCAACATAGCCTTTTTTGTTTCCTTTCTTGGTGCTCTGGTTATTTAACCTTTGATATTCTTGCCCAACAGTGTTCCAGGGGAGTAAGTAGTTTTAGCTCCCTCAGGTCATTCAGAGACTCTACAACTTTGTAGCTAATTGCACTTTTATCCCTTAGGACTATTTAAATCAGACTCTGTAGTAGAGAGAGCAGGGCATGAATATTTTATGTAGCATCTTGTAGTGGTTTCAGTGTGCGGAAAGACTGAGAAACCCAAATATGAAGGTTTTCTTGCCTATATAATGTTCTTGTCTATATGGCTGAAGCTGGCTTAACAAGAGCCCCTTCATATTCCAGTCCTGGGGGCACAGAGGATGGGAGACAAAGTTCACATCTCTTTTATTCTAAATTCTTTAAATTTTGTAACTAGAATTCTATAACATGGTGTAGCCAGGTAAAAGGGGCACTGGGGATGTGCTGTCTAGTGGTGTAGTTATATGACAGCTGAACTCAGGGAGTTCTATACTTAGAAATGGAGCATTCTGAGATACAGAGAGTAGTCTTCCACTTTTTAAGTTCCAGTGATATTTTAAATTGTGTTCTCAGAAAATAAATGTCAGGTAATTCTGGAATTTCTTTACTCCAATAATTATTATGCTTGAAATACAATCTGGATTAGTTTCTCCTAAAATTATATGTGCTTTACCACATAGACATCCCTCTAATACTTACCTATCTCTTGTATGTTTGTAAGAACCCTCTAAGATTCCCACTCCCCCTGCAACTTGGATTTCACCGTAGGAAGACTTGGGGCGGGGAACAGGTTTCAGAGATTTTGTGTAACATTTCAACTTTTCTAAAGTCTCCCAAAAATGTCCCAAGTTAATATGGAAATCATCATTTCTTCTATATGTGTTGTCAGGCACAAAGAAGTCACAAGTACAGTACCTTCAGGACTTAAATTATTGTAACATACACCAAGACTCTGTGATTGGCATCTAAATGAAGGTGGGATTCTGAGTAGATTCACTGTATGGCTTTTCTAAGACGTTCTGCTGGCAAGACTCCAGTTTGGGCATTTCTAGATTGTGGGAGCAGTGTGATTAATCAGGAATAGGAAAACCAAGGCAGATTTTGAGAGACAGAGCTTGTTGACTCAAGAAGTACACAGAGCTAGAAGTCAGGAAGGAACTGTAGTTCATTTCAGGCAAACTGTCAAGAGCTTGAGAGCAACTGGAAAGCTCATGGTCAACTGAAGACAGGGGTCGGAGCCAGACAAGCTCTCAGGAGCCAAAGATTACCCAGAAATCAGGAGTTTCCCTTACAGAAATGCGGAAACACACCGAGTCATTCAAAAATAGACAAACTTAATTCTCCTGTTAGTTCTTAAGTCTGTTATCAGTTAATACACTCATTATTGAGACTATTGATAGTTTAATGATCCCCTTGCAACATTTTGAATCTCTGTGTACTTATTCACTTAATACTTCACAACAGGTTTGGGCTCTTGGTTTTATGTATGTTAAACACATATATTACGTTCCAACATGTGTGTGTTATTTTGTATTCAGTGGATATTGTATAGACTGCATTGGTAGAAACATTCATGTAATTTAACAAATGAAGTTTATTTCTGCAAGTATTTTGTTGGCCAGATTTACTTCTTTTGATAAGGCAGATGAGGGAGAGAAGTTGACATTCTGATCGTGATAGGATGAAGTTGTTGAGTAGGCCATGTTACATAGATTGGAATATTTCCCTCAATTTCTACCAAGGACAAGTAGCACACTGTGTAATTTTAGAACCCAAAAGGGGATCATGCTATGGATATTAGAGCATAGCTTTCAATTAATATATAAGAAGTTGACATTTTCCCTGTATATTTTTCAGTGAAGTAAAAATTACCCAGTATAAATTGTACCTTCTTTTCATGGTGAAAACTTCTCTTGGGGATTTTTTTTTTTACTTTGCATGTAAAGCATGCTTAATTATAAGGGACATGATAAATTATGTAGTCAGTAAGTTTGAGAGTTAACAACTTGAATGAATTCTTAATTTTGTTTATTTTACATTTCTAGAGAATACAAAATCCTTAAACTTTAATTTTTTTTGCTGGTCTTTATTTACAAATGTGTTTATTAACTTAAATTTCAGTAGGTCTTTTACTTTATCATATCACTGAGAGTGAAAATTTATCCATTATTTTATTAACTATAGAAAAAGCATATAGTCTAATAATCTTTACTGAAAAATATTGATTTTGGATTCTGTGATTTTATTTTCCAGGAAAATATTTTATTTTTATTTTATTTTTTATTTGATAGCACATGTGTTTTCCCCCCCCCCCCCCGTGGAACCTCAGGCTCTCGTTGCCCGGGGTACAACAGACTCAAGCAATCCCCAGCTTCAGCTTCCCAGGTAGCTGGGATTACAGGTGCACGCCACCATGCCCAGCTATTTTTTTGGAACTAGGTCTTGCTACGGGCCCCTGGCAGGACTCGAAACATGATCCCTAGCCCCGGCCGCTTCATAGGCTAAGCTTACAGGCACGAGCCACCGTGGCCGGCTGTATCCCCATTGTTGTAGTGGTTCTCACTACCTTGTCACCCGTGAACCATCATCTTAATCTCTGTGCCCATCCCTCTCCTGATGTTAACCCTCCCATCCTGCTCTATGCTTAGTTTTGCTGACAGTTTGTTATTAAGTTTTACTGTCCTTTTGTTTGTTTGCTTTTTCTATATCCTGCATATATGTGGGATCATCCAGTATTTCTTTTTCTTTTTGGCTTATTTCCACTAGCATGATTGGCACCAAAAGGTCCATCCATGTTATCACAGATGCATCAAATTTGCCTTTTTTGGTTGCAGGATATGGATTCTTTATTTTATTTTATTTTTTGAGACTAGGTCTTGCTATTTTTGCCCTTGGAACCGCAGGCTCTCGTTGCCCGGGGTACCACAGACTCAAGCAATCCCCAGCTTCAGCTTCCCAGGTAGCTGGGATTACAGGCGCGCACCACCACGCCCAGCTATTATTTTTTTGGAACTAGGTCTCGCTATGGGCCCCAGGCGGGACTTGAACTGCAATCCCTAGCCCCGGCCGCTTCATAGGCTGAAGCTTACAAGCACGAGCCACCGTGCCTGACATTGGATTCTTAATTTTAAACATCAGCTTTTCTTTAGTTTAAGGTTTGACATTTTAATGGCTTGAAAATATAAACATTGATGTGAAATCCAGATAATCAGCCAGTATACCTGAGTATATTTTTAAACAAGATTTAAAGAAAAATAGATTTATTGCATCGTATTATTTAAACTTTCAACAAACTTTTCTTTTTTTTCTTTCTAACAGCCAGATACATAAAAAGTTTTTTTTAATCCTCTCATGAAAAATATGCACAATCACCAGAGACACAGATAAAGTCACTGCAGAATCTTTACTCCTTCTTTTTGCCAGCACCAACATTGGCCTTTGCAGGCCCCTTACTTTCTTTATTCTGTTTGTGCATTCCTTTCACTGTTTTCTTGAGGTCTTTTTCTTCTCATACAGACCATGTCTTGCAAGTCTATGTTTGGGTTTATTTTTCTTTGCATAATCCAAGGAGTGAAGATCATGCCAAAGCCATTTGTCTTGCCACCACCAAAATGGGTTCTGAATCCAAATGCAAAGATGACATTAGGGGTCGTCTTGTACATTTTAGCTAATTTTTCCCCAATTTCTGTTTTAGGTACTGTTGCCTTTCCAGAGTGAAGGACATCAATGACCATTATTTCCACTGAAGCAGTCATAATTTTCTGAATTTTCTGGTCATGAATTTTTTGGTCCGGATAGTTACTGTGTCATTCATGATGGTGTGGACCTTCATGCACCCAGGCAGGAAAAGAGCAAAACTTTTCTAACTTGTCAGAATTCACAGCTCCAGTTCCTCTACGACATTCCAGAATTCTCTTTAGTGTTTAATATGCTAAATTGAAACATATATATATATTTTATTAAGGACCAAACTAAATAAACTATAAAAGAACTATTGCAGTAGAATCAGAGAGATTTAAAAATGTTTTTTCAAAACCAACTTAATTTATGAAAAACCTTATTTTCATTATAGTGCAATTTATGTGTCAGGTCAATTTAAGTAATACTTCTACTAAGCTAAACATTATTATTTGTCTGCTGTGATTTTTTTCCCCAAGAAATATGGGCTCTAGATATTTTGATTTCTGTTGTTTCAGGGTACATTTATTTAGCACCTATTGTGTGCTAGTAACCACTGTTTTCAATTGAGAGAATATATACAAGAATATATGCCTTGCTTTCATGGGCTTCTCACTGAAGCCAGGAGATACAAGACAAATGGCAAAATATATATTATGTTACCTCGTCTGAGTGGCAAGGAGGAAAAATGATGTAGAGACAAGGAATAAGAATCTCTGTGCCCTGACATTTTATATAGTATGAAAAGGCAGGAACTTACTCCTGCTGTCACAGTTCTTTCTGTAAGTCCTTAAAAATATTTGAAAATAACTTCTCTTTTTTTACTTTTAAACTTAGCAGGCATTAGTCAAGAGGAAAGTGCTGATCAGATCTCTTAATTCCACAGTATAATTATAATTCAGAGGTGAAATCAAACCCACATATATATTGGTACTACAGTTAATAGAGCAAATTAGAGAAGTACTCTAAAACTTAAGGCTTTGATTATATATTTCTTTGACTATCTTTTTTTATTCCATTGATTTTTGTATAAAGGGTATTCTTTTTGGAGGCAACAAATAAAATTATACTACCTCATTCTTTTATATGTTCATACCATTGAGGAGCTTATTACGTAGAATATTTGTCAATATGGTTTAAAGTCCCAGCAACTTGATGTTCAGTGGTAGTTGTAGCCAACATTAAAATTCATCATTGGTGGAAACACCATAATGCTCTTATGAAGTGTTCTTTAGCCTTTAGTGGACTGGGGTGAGGGGATGGAGTCCTTGAATTGACAACAAGATCTAAAGACAGTTTTGTAGCTATTACCTTAGGTAATTCCATATTTAAAAGCTAAGGTATATACAGTGCTCTCATCATTTTTACTTATTTCAGGTCTTTCCTGAGAGGGAACAGGAAGAGGCAAGAGTATACCTTTCAAGCATTCTCCCCTCCTCCCTTCTTCTAATTGTACTGTTTTCCCTGATGACATTGTAGAAGTGACTCCCTTGAGAAGTGTGGACAGCTGGATACAGTCTCTTTGTGGCCCATAAAATGTCACTGAGAGCCACTGCCAGAGACTGTGGAGGAGGGGAAAGGTCACTTCAGGACTTTGGAAAATACTCCCTTTCTCCTCAGCATCCTGGGACCTTGATTCTTGCATTAGTGCTAATGGAATCTGGGAGCTTGGTTTCTGACATTGCATTTTTTTTCAGAGTCTAGAAATGATACTTTTAAAGTAGCCCTTTGTGGAATTTCATCAATTTACTGAATTTTTAGTGTAAAGGAAGGGAAATATATTTGTTACTATCATCATTACCAGTTTCAGAATAGAAATCGGTGAGTAATTATATTTCTAGTAGGCTATTTAAAAGTATACTGAAGGGAAGGGATTTAGCTGTCTGTATTTTTTGATAAGGTTATGTGCTTTCCTCTTCCGTTTCTCTTTAGAGACTATTCTATGGCTAATACATCAGAAAAATTAAAAGGAAGTGCAAACACAATTACCACAGAAAGTTGAAATCTTTTCCATTTACTTCTCTTTGTGCTATTTGTGACTTGTATGCCTGATATTTTCAAAGTAAGGAAAAACTTCTTATCTCTCCTGTATCAGTGGCACAGATTTTGGCTATGTTATTACTCTGACAAAACTGGGATAAAATCAGTTTAACAGCAACAGCCATTGTACCAAATGAATCACAAGAATGTGTACAGAATATTTGCAGTGAGAATCAACAAGATTCGTTTAATGACATATGATACACTGCCGGTAAAATCAGATATACAATACCACTTTAACGAATTTTCCATCCCATTAGTAGCTCTTACTTGGGGATGTTGAGGTTTTCTGCTTCTCTCTGCTCTGTGTCATAGTTCTCATCTGGACATGGTTCCCAGATTCCCAGGAGGGGGCTCTGCATGCTGATGGTGCTCATTAATCAAGAGCACAGGGAATGCAGCAGGGTCATCACTGGGAAGCTAGGCTGGGTTTAGAATTTGGTCTAAGATAACATCAGGGCATGCCAAGGGTTATGAAAGGAACTAGGATCAAAGGTTAACACAGCTGAGTCTATGTAGTCTCAGACACAGAGCCAGGGAAACATCCTTAGGGGATCTCTGCCACCTTGTACACTGGTTCCTGCTGCTAGGTCTCTTCCCATGCCTAATCTTCCTTTGCCCAAGATGATTTGGCAAAGATGATTTTCCTGGACTGACTGGTTTAGAAAATAGACATTAGGTTTATGATAACTTCTGAGGCATGAATAATCCCATGATAAAGAATTAGGACCAAAGACATTTTGACTTATTTGCTTATTATTTGCTTATTTGACTTATTTGACTTATTGCTCTTATTTAACTTATTTTCTTACATGGTTAGAATAATTATTTGAACTAGTTCATTTATTATTATTATATTTTTTGAGACCAGGTCTTGCTATTTTTGCCCGTGGAACCGCAGGCTCACGTTGCCTGGGGTACCACACAGACTCAAGCAATCCTCAACCTCAGCTTCCCAGGTAGCTGGGATTACAGGTGCACGCCACCACGCCCAGCTACTTTTTTGGGACTAGGACTTGAACCGTGATCTGTGGCCCTGGCCATGCCTTCCTAGGCTGCCACCTACAGGCATGTGCCACCATGCCTGGCCTGAACTTGTTCATTTGTAGTTACTGCCTTAGTTCATTTTCCACCTAGGTAGATTTATTCCTGTTTTATGATAGTTGCATAATGTAGAATACTTAGCTGGCCACTAGGGTCTTCATTAATAAATTGAGTATGGTTTTGTTTAGAGACTGAACTAGCAGAAAAATCTTGGCAGTTCTTTTGACAACTTGTTTGAAGATTGCTATTTGTTATATCAGCAGGTTCACTTTGCTAACACTGTGTAAATATTGAAAGGGTCTTTCTTTTGCTCAGTTAGGGTCCCAGCTACACAGTGAACTGGGTTGCCCCAAACAAAATGAACAGAGATAGAGTCTTTTGTCCACCATCTCATCCTAATACTTGTATTAACATTCTGTAACTCAAATTTCTATATCTAGATTTGCTCTCTTTGATTTTTTTTTTTGTAATTTGCTTAGTGATTCAAGAAGTATGCAAAGTAGTGTGAGAGAATCAACTAACCCCGTTTTGGGAAAACCAAGAAGAAAGTCATTTTATTGTTAACTTGATGGTGTGTGCTTAAGGAAGAGTGGGTTAATACTTATTTCTTGGATTTAGTTTCCAGATTTCATGTAAAACTCTCTAAGGTCCAGATACAGCTTAGTCTTCAAATTACCATTCTGCAACAAAACCACAATGAATTAAAAACAAAACAAAACTCAACCTCAAAACCTCAAATGACAGCTATTTCTATTCTTATAAAAATGGTTGTAATGATCATCAGCCTTTCAACAGCATGGGTTTAATTTTCCCAGTAAATATAACAATACCCTAATCTATTTTCTTGCTTCTCTGTCTCTGATGGAATCAATTTGCAAATAAAGGCTGACATTTTACCTTGCAGTTCTCAGCCCCACCAATCCCCTACAGAGATTGAGCTGGGAAGCCAGTTTGAGAACATACACTCCAAAGTACTTGAAGTTAGAGTTCTCACTCTAGTAGGTACAAACTCATATTTTCTTGATCAAGAATAATCCCCTTTTGACTTTAGAGTAAGAAATATGAAAAAAGTCGAGAGAAAACCATCCTTCTCTTTTGAGATTGCAATGCAGTTGATTGTATGTGTGATGCTACTCCAAGCTCTTTGGATACAGGTCTGCAGAGTCAGGTCAAAGCCCAGGGTTCAGAGTTGTCTTCATTCTCCTGCTGAAACATCAGAGCCTAAACCCTTTGAAGCTGGCTAGCAGTTATGTTTTTATGCTGTAAAACTTATAGCAACCACATTCCCTTACACCTATCACTCTAGTAACAAATACTTGAGGTTTTTGAGTAGTTTATACTTCTGATGGGAATTACTGGAAAGGTGGTTTCAATCCATGGTTTTGCTTTTGAAGAGCAGTTATTAAGATGGTCAGACAACTGTCAAAAGGAAACCTACACTTCCATGTTTATTGCAGTTCTATTTAGAATAGCGAAGATATGAAAACAATTTAAATGCCCAAAACCAGATAAGTATACATACACAATGGTATACATACACAATGGAATACTACTCAGTGATCAAAAAAGATAAAGTAATGCCATTTGTGGCAACATAGATGGAGCTGGACAGGATTATGCTAAGCAAAGTGAGCCAGGAGAAGGATAAATAATAGATGGTTTCACTCACATAGGTAAGACAAAGACAAACTTTAAAACCAACTCTTGAAAGCTGCCATAGATCTGAGACATCCAGAAATTAACAGATGGGACAGTGTGAGAACAGCAGTGTGTTGGGGAGAGAGATACAGTGGATTATGGTGGAGGACTCTGAATGTTTTGGTGATGAGAGAGCTTCGTTGACTTCACCAAAGGGGAGAAATCCTATGCTATCAAAAATTAAGTATGTAAAACAATACATACTTCATGAAAACATTAAAATAGTAAGTTTAAAACATTAAACATGAAAACATTAAACATGAAAACATTAAAATAGTAAGTTTAAAAATTAAAAAGTATAGAATAAAGTATTCAAATTGAAGAGTTGGTGGGATTATAGTAGATGATCTAGTTGCCTGTGGGACAAATGATGGATGACCTTGAATGCCAGAAAAGTAATTTAGAATGAATTTAGCAGACAATGGAGAGATAGGGTTGGTTCCTGAGCAAGGAAGTAACAAAATTAAACATGGATTCAGACCATCATTTGTAATGGATACTAGGAATGGCTCTATTGGGCACAAGTGAGATGGAAAGAGATCAAGCCAATTAGCCCAACATGTTGAAACCAATTAGCCCAACATGTTGAAAGGACTAATTCAATGGGGAATATGAGGATGGATCTCACTCGACCAAAGTAAATGGAATTTCAGCTGAGGGGGAGGATTTTAGAGTAAGGAATTGGGATTTATTAAAGCTCCTCAGATGATTGTAATATTTATATAGGGTTGAGAAATATAGGAAAATTTATAAAATGGAATTAACTTACATATCAGTCAAGGATTGAAGTAAATAAACATGCCCTCTTTAAAAAATTGATCTGTGTGGTTTAAGTTATGTGCTTGCTTCCATGAAAAGAGAACTAGGAGATGACAAAGAGGAAAGCAGTCAGTTGAGAATTAGAGTTGTACTTACAGAGTAGTTTTTTAAACTACCATGAGAAGGAAAGCCTTTACTGCATTGACCAAAATGATCATAAATGGAGCAGTGACCACTGACATACAGCTGATGGTGCTTAGCAATTTTCTGATTCTTCTTCTGTGCTTTACTCTTGCTTGCCAGGTCCATAAATATCTGAAAAAATAATGTTTTTTGAAGTTCTATATATTGGGACAGTTAAATTGGTTACTCAGTACTGTGAAACTTGACTTTTGGCCCTTTCACTACTTAACTAGGAAAAGGAGAGAAAGTTACTAATATGTGCCAGCAGCTCCCATTGATGGGAATTCATGTACACTGTCACTCACTGCACCTCAGTTCTGTAATATAAGGGTCAGCTTACTAATTTTACAGAAAATGAAAGGAAACTCAAAGTGAATCATTTGCTTTTAAGAGAGCACACATCTGGTTTTGTTCCCAAATCTTTGTTATTTGAACTTCTCCCTGTTCTTTAAGTGTAGATGAGAAACTGAGGAGATAAAGTTGAGTGTTTTGTAAAGCACTCAAGTAAAGGTTGGTGCAAAGATTGTTAGTATTGCTGTCTTTAGTATTTATTATGGAGGTAACCCAGGTGGATGAGTCATTTAAAGTTGCACGAAGGTAAATACTAAAGGATATGTGCAGAAGAATGCAGAGTTCAGTTATTGTACCCAGGAACTGAAGAAGGAAAATAGAACGCAGTGGTAAATTCACTTACTCTTCTCACATTTTCCTTTGAACCCAACCCAGCTTTCATTTCATTGCAACAAGGTGACCTTTATCCAAGTCACCAATAATACACATGTTGCTCAATCCAACGATTAGTTTCTTGGTCTTCATTTTGCTTGTCCTAAATGAGATACTTCCTTGAGTTACTTCCTTTTAGGGCACTAGATTCTCAAGATTTTCCTCCTGCCTCTCTACCATCTCAATGTCTTCTAGTTTAGCTTCTTCTTTATGATATGCAGTTATTGGAGTGATGCATATTTCTTGGACCCCCAGGATTCATAACTCCAACCCTCTCTCTTTTCTACCCACATTTAGTCCCTTAGTGATAAACCCATTTCATACTTGGAAACCTGCCTCTCCCAATTAAAAAAAAATAAATTTTTTAATGAACATAATTAAAAATTATTTATATATATATATGTATTCCACATCTTTGTATTCCCTGGTGTTCACCCATCACCTACTCTCTTGACCACTCTCACCCATCCTCTCACCCCCAGTTGTGTACTTTAGTTCCGTTGTTAGCTTGTTTTTACTTTTCCTCCTGGCTTTTTATTTGTTTTTGTTATCTTCCATATATTAGTGAAACCATTTGGTTTCTAATGTGATTTATTCTAGGTCCATCCATGTTACCTCAAACTCATCAAATTTGTCATTTTTAATTGATAGTAATTTTCCATTGTGTATATATGCCACATCTTTTTCATCCATCCATTCATCTGTTTTGGAACATGTGGGTTGTTTCCATGTCCTTGCAATTTTTAATAGTGCTGTGATAAACATCTGAGCACAGGTTTCCCCATAATTTTTTCAGTGAGTGGTGCTCAGTATCATATTGAAGTGTGAATACAACAAAAACTTTTTTGAGATAAATTTTTGAGACATTCAATACATATTGAAAAGATAGTTTCAATCTTGTAAAGGCCTATAAACTTGAGTCAGACTACAGATATAAAGAGCTTCACAAAGCAGATGATACTGATGAGAAGGGACACACTGACAAAATTAACATAAAACAAAGCTGTATCTAAACAGTGAGGAATTAGCTAAAGAGAAGTGAAATTAGCTAGGAGACTACGATTATTAGGAGATGTCATTTAGTGGTTACTCAGTAAAACTTTTCAATAGTAATGACAGTACACTGGTAGTGAAGAATATATTGTTAGACTCAATTTATCTGGGGTGGAAAAGTAGTTAGCTGATTTTTTTCTGTATCTGAAATAGCAATACTATAACAGTGATTAGTTAGAAGCACTCTTGATGTAGGGAAAAAACACATGCTACTCTGGGAAATATATATACTGTAGACATTAATTTTTTAGAATCTTTAGAGGATTCTCATAGGGGATCCATGTGTTTTCCAAAGTCCTTTGTTATGATGAGATATGTAGGATTATTTTTTAAGTGCCAATTTGCGAAAATAAGCATGTGCATACCAAGGGAGATTTGAAATGCAGGAAACTGATTTATGTTTGCCTACTTGCTTGATGAGATATCTTCAGTGGTTTTGTTTTGTTTTCATCTCATCCCAGCATCTATTTTAAGGTATAATTAAAGTTCACTGTTGTGAGTGGCTCAGAGTACTTTGATTTTGGCTCTAATAATTGTTTGATTTCCAGTTGTATTAGTTCCTGTGATAAAATCTTTGGTGATCTCCACAGAATGTAGACTATTATCATTATATATGAAGAGGAGGGAAAAGTAGCAATTTCATTTCCTTCTATGAGATTACTTTGTGCCATCATATGTAGCCAGGTTTTTTGTGTTGAAAATTGAAATATCTTCTGAATCTTATTACCTCTTGTTGCTGCTGTGGAAATTCTTTCCCAAGTTTTCCGACTGTCACCCCATTGCTGACTACACTGCTTCCCTCCTCTCTTGGAATCTTTTCAAACCTGGCTTTGCTTTAGAAGAGACTTGTGAGATTTTTCCATAGAGCTTTTAACCATAGCTCTTAACTTGGTCCCCATGTTGATCTCCTTTTTCTTTCACGTGGCATTTGACATCACTCATCAATGGTATTTTTTGAAACTACCCTCCACATGAGGCATTTTTTGAGTTGCTCAGTAGAGCTGTAGTTATATATACCCTTTGCTCCCAATGCAAAGTTTAACTTCTCATTCTTCTTATACATGTATACACTTGTTTTTCTCATTAAATTTGTCAACTCATTATGGCCTCTACAACTTTCTTCATATAGATAAAATTAAATAAAAATATATTCCTTTACTTAATATCTTGATACTCCAGGGTCATGTCTTCTACTCATAAGACATTGTACTGTAGGTCTCCCTTTTGCCTCTAACTCAATATGTGCAAAATTGAATTTATCATTTTTTTTCTCCTAGAAGATACCATCTTTCTTGACTTTCATCCTTTTTAAAATTGGCATTTTTAATATCACTCAGTAGAAGACTGGGTATCATCTTTTTCTTCTTATCCGTCATCTCCTATCTAATTAATCTCAGTGACCTATTGATTATCCTTTCCAAATGTTTTCTAGACATTTCTGAATATCCCTAAGCTTCTATTGCCTGTTCTAATGCATTACTCTTTCTTTCTTCACAATGAGAGAACAGGCAATGTTATTACAAATATACCCATGTTAAACTTCCTAAGATAGTCTTTTTTAGCTTTTTAGTCATATGTTTTAGATATTGCCACCTTGATCCTCACATATCCTAACTTCTCAATTTGACAATTTTACTACCACCTGTCTAGACTTACTCTAGCTACCCACATGCTATACCCCCAAACATTCTCCTTTAGGGATAATATGATTTCCAAATAATCCAAATGTATCCAGTAAATAGTTGATCTATTTTTCTGCCTCTGCTTTTACTGTTATTTATGCTTGGCTAACTTTTCTCCTTTTCTTGAATAACCATATTTCACTTGCCTTTCAAGCCTTGGTTCAAATTATACCACTCTGTACACATCTCTTCCTAAATCCATCCTATACCACTATTATTTACCTACCACACTTTCTATTTGTTTACAACACAAATTTTATCGCTCTCGGTATTACTTGTCTTGCATTGTTTATATGGATTTTGTAATACTTATTTGCATGAACATTACAGTTTACAGAGTGTTGTCATGTTTGTACCTGATCATAAAGCATGCTGAGAATTTTACAGTTGGGAAAAGTAATAGTAAGAGCCTCAGAACACATTAATAAGAAGAGTTAAAAAAATGAAACGGAAGTGGAACCTAACTATTAATAACAGTGCAACAACAATATAAGATTGTTCTAACTTTCAAATTGCTTTTACTTATTTAGAACTTAATTTGTACTTTTTCATTATGTTTCCATATAGCTTTACTTATGTCTCATATAGTAGGTATTAAGTATCTTGTTGACTAATTGTAATATATACCAGAAACAATAAAAAAGATGTTCTCTAAATTCAAAGATTGTACTCACATATGCCTTTTCTGTGCTTAAATACATCAGAAGTTGGTGAGAAGATGAATTATTACTAAAAGTTGTTTTGAGATGCTCTAATGAATAGCTTTGTTACAATAATTTAAATTATAGGAAGTTCAGTTTACAGGTCCTCATTGTTGCCTTTATAATATTATTCTGGACTTAAACTGGTAAAATGTTTATTTGGTTAAGAAAAAATAACACGATGTTATACTGAAAAAAGTAAAAAAAAAGCCAGATAATCTGTAGTTTTTAAAGAATTCTCAAAATTTGATTTTGAAAATGAATGACTATTTTTCATGTTATGTTCTAAAAAACATTTTATTTATTTATTTGTTTAGTTGTTCATTCATTCACTCATTCATTCATTCATTCATTCATTCATTCATTCATTCATTCATTCATTCATTCATTCATTCTAGGTCTTATCATTTTTGCCTGTGGAACTGCAGGCTCTCGTTGCTGGGGGTACCACAGACTCAAGCAATCCCTAGCTTCGGCTTCTCAGATAGCTGGGATTACAGGCGTGCACCACCACACCCAGCTATTTTATTGGAACTGGGTCTCACTCTGTTGCCCCTGGTAGGGCTCGAACCTCAATCCCTAGTGCCAGCTGCACTTCATAGGCTGACGCATACAGGCATGTGCCACCGTGCCCAGCTCTAAAAAAAATTTAAATAAATTCTATTAATATAAAATTCATATTTTAATAGGAATTATATTTTATAAGGTGACATGAGATCAGTTAGCTAAAATTTACCTAAAATATTTTATTTCACTAAATTGGAGTTAATTTTTTTCTTTCTGTGAATATCAAAAGGACAATTGCAAGGGACTTGACTTTTTAGATTGTTTTTGGGTAGATTAAAGTAGTATGATTGGCCAAATATAATGATGAGAAAAATTTCCTACTTTTAATCATGCAGTTTATGAGAATTTGCTTGTAACCTATTATCCAAAGCCAATATGAAGAGGAAGTTACTTAACTTTTTTTTATTTAAAAATTTATTTTTATTTTTAAAAAATAATTTATTTATATATAAATTTCACATCTTGTGATCTCTGGCATTCACCCCCCCCTCCCTGACCATTCCCACCTTATTCCCCCCCCACCCCCAAGTTGTGTACTTTAATTTGGTTGTTGGCTTGTTTTGGCTTTTCTTCATGGCTTTTCTTTTATCTTTCCCATGTCCCATATAGATCTGAAAGCAATAATGTTTCAGGTCCATTTATTGCTTAGCTTCTTTCAGTTTTACTGTCTTCTTCATGTAAGGAGAAAAACAATTGGATGTTAAATTCATTTTAAAGATAAGTACCAAAATTAGTTGTTTCCTTCCCATCAAATTGCTTGCTTATGATTGCTGTTTCAGAACTTGCTCCTGCTTTTCCCCCTGCTCTGTTTTCCTTATTTCTCTGCCTGACTCTTTGCACCTCTTTGTGGAGGTCTTAGAACTACTTTACTTTCAGCCTTTATTCTCTTTTGATTCTTCTTGTGCTGCTTATGCATATATATATATATATATATATATATATAAAACTTTTGCTTTCACCATACTTAGTAACTTTCCTGTCTCTGTATTTTAATAATTATTATGTTTTTCTCCAAGGATCTGTAAGTGGGAACTGAGTCTTTTTTTTTGCACTTTTATTGCTAATAATTAATTCCCAATGCACTACTGAGCTTACAAGTCATCTTGGAAGGTGATAGTGAAAAAATGCTTTTAAAGTGCAACTCATTATATAACTTGTCTAGTCTCTTTAATCTTTAAGTACATAGTAGTCACTAAGTAAACTGAGTGCAGTAGTAAATGAGGCCAATGGAATTGAGCAGAGCTGGGTAAACATTGTTATGAATAGGTACTGTTATGAATATGTAGTATAGTCTAGATATTATGTTTTTTTTTTTCTTTTTTCTTTTTTTTTGAGACTAGGTCTCGGTATTTTTGCCCGTGGAACCACAGGCTCTCGTTGCCCGGGGTACCACAGACTCAAGCAATCCCCAGCCTCAGCTTCCCAGGTAGCTGGGATTACAGGCGCGCGCCACCATGCCCAGCTGTTTTTTTGGAACTAGGTCTCACTATGGGTCCCAGGCGGGACTCAAACCGCGATCCCTAGCCCCGGCTGCTTCATAGACTGAAGCTTATAGGCACGAGCCACTGTGCCTGGCCCATGTTTTTTTTTTCTTATAAGAAAGTAATTGAATTTATATTTATCTAGTATATTTAGGGTTTATCAGGAATTTGGTAGTAAGCCTTCAGTTGAACAGATGTATGAATTCTTTCTTACATATTTTTAAGCTTCTGATTAAATGTTAAAACATTGCTGCAGCTGGTTTCCAAAGCTCTTTTCCCAGTGAACCAAACCTCCCAGTGGTCACCATTTTCATTTATTCTGGGCTGGTCTCCCAAATTACTGTTAACTAGTGAATTCCAAGGTGGAGGAGAGGAGAGGAGGGTAGGGGTAGAAGATGAGGAGTGGCTTAAGGAGAGATTTAAGGAGGCAGAGAAGAGGGATGAAGACAGGAGGAGAGAAAAAGAGGAGAGAGAGAAACTAAGTTACACCAAGATGCCAGACATGTAAGGGAGGAAGGAATAATGCCATCTTAGCCCTGATCCTTCAGCACTGCAACTAATGCCTCATGTAGTAGAGATGAAGAGTCTGGCCAAGCTCCTCTTATTTTCTGACCCACAAAATCATGAACAAAATAAATAAATCATAGTTGTTTAAAGCCACTTAGCTTTGGCATAGTTTTAGTGCCAGATAACTGAAACACATCATGTAAAATGCCTGAACTATCAATAATTTATACAAACTCAACACACCTGTATAACTGGCACCTAGATGAAGAGTCAGACTGTTTTCAGCACCTGGGAAACCAGCTTTGTGTTCCCTTACAGTAATGACCTTCTCCAAGGAGTACGGCAGCCCTTATTACTTTTAGTAGGTTCTGCATTTTTTGTAAATATATATTATATATATATAGTGTAAATCTTTATATGTTGTATCTTTCACTTCTATGCTTGTGTGATTTATCCATGTTGTAGAGCTATGTTTTACTTCAGGCATGCTCACTGCTATCCCCATTTTATGAAGGGATCACATTTTATCCATTCTATTGCTTCACATTGGGTGACTTCTTACTGTTGATTTTTATGAACAGTCCTGCTCTGCTAGTAACGTTTTTATACAATTAAAAAAGTTCTTATTAACGTTTTTGGTAAGCACACATATTTGCCTTCTTTTTTATAATTAATATTATTTATTTTTATTCTTTAGGTCACAACCTCGGTAAGTGGTTTTTGAGATACCTTCCCCTCCCTCCTCCCTCTGGTGCCCCTTCCATCCTCTCAAACCCTGCTCTTTGTTGTTTGCTAGTCTGTGTTAAGTCCATTAATCTCTTACTTTCCTGTGACAGTGTTCTTTCCTTGGGTGAGGGACTGTGTTGTTGAAACCAGGCGAACCTTGCTGATAGGTTTTCAGTCTTAAGTTTGCATTGGGTGGCCAGTCTGTATTTATTTGTGGTTTGTCCATTTTTTCTTGTTGCAGGGCATCTTCAATTCCATCTCTGCTGTTTTGCTCCTTTACCTTATGGTTCTGGTGTCAGGTTTAGGGTGTCTCGCCCCTGCCAGTGTTATTGAAGAAGTTTCTCTGTGGATACAGGCGTCTCTGAATGACCATGGTAGATCATCTCCTTTGCCTCACTTTGCACCTTTGCTGTGGGGCCGATGCTCCCCAACTTTGGTCTTCCTCTCCTCTCCCATGGTGTGTGTGTGTGGGGCTTGCTATCCTAGAAGGCATCTCTAAAATGAGCTCCTGGGTCTTCCTGACCTGGTAAGTGCATAGGTGTGCTTTGTGACATGGTGTTTCTACATTTGTTTCTCTTGTCTTGCATGCACTGGTTCTCTTGGTTGTCCATTTGCTGTGTACAGCTCAGGCTTATGGGCTGGATTTTTGCATGATCTCTCATCAATTCTATGATGGAGTCTGTGTTGTGCATGTTCTTGATCCTCTTGAAGTTTAGCTGGAGTGAGAGCGAAATGGAAGGGGCATTCCCCCCTCACCCCCCCACCCACGTGCTGGAACCTCCCTGTGTAGGGCGGGGGTGCGCATGCGCAGATGGCTGTGCATGCGCCCTTTCATGCTCCTCTTGGGCTAGGAGCAGGGGCTTACATGGCTCTGCTGATCTGGGCTGCAGATAGCTGCCCCATGCACCAGCCATCTGCTTGTGGATGGGGGCTTCAATAAACCCCCTCTCTCCCCCCTCTTGGGCTCACCAGGCTTAGGGGACTTACCCAGGTTTCCTCACCGCTTTTGTTCCCTGCTGGCAAGGGAGCTCCGACATATACCTTCCTATTAGTAATTTTTGAATTGTTTCACATTTTTAATGAACCCTTATATATCAATTTAGAATATAATCACTAGGTTTCAAATATATGTATAAACACATACAGTTAACACACTTAGGTATGATAAATAAATGACGTGTACATAAAATGCTTTGCAAATGGAGTTCGTAGTTGAGTGGTTATTTAGAAAATATATGTTGATTGATTATTTAGAACTATTAAAACACATGCTTTAAAAACGCATGCTTTTAAATGTTCTAAATTAGTTATAGAGTTTACACTCTGGTCTTTCAAGTATAAAAATAGCAAATATCCTTTTAATTAGACATTAGTTCAATTAATAACAACTTATCGGAAAGTATTTCTTCTGCCCAGAGCTATTTTTTTTTTTGTTTTGCAAATAGCGTGAGAAAGAAAATCACTTTGTTTTTTATAATGATAAAAGAAAGGATATTAATAAACAGCTGAAGCTTCTGTCTACAATTATGGTACTTGCCTGCGTTGCTTGTTAGGATAAAATCAATAAATTATAGTTATGTTTATAACTTAAAAAGTTGTTTTAAGGGTACATATCATTTATTTTGGTGAGTTATGTGTTTATAGCTGCATCGTCTCGTTTAAATTAATGGATACTAAATTTATATGGGTTTTTAACATCTAATCAATTATAAACTTTCTATTTTCTTTGCCTTGCCTCTTTTCTGTAACATTTTGACTATTCAATTAAAAAATTGCTGTGATAAAACTATATACTAAATAAGCCAGAACTGATTGCTTTTTTTCTTTATCTTTCTTTCTTTCTTTATTTTTATTTTTATTATTATTATTTTTTTTACCCCACACCCGAGGTCTGATTATTTTCAGTCATTTCCTTAAATACCAGTACCATACAGGAAAGTTTGACTCCTGTATGTCAGACTTTTGTTTTGTTTTTGGTAGTGTTCAGTTGGACGAAACATGAGTGGTGTGGAGACTCAATTAATGTCAGATGTTTTTATAGTTTGTGGTTTGTGTTTGTGGTTGCTAACTCTGAAGAATCAGGTTTTATAACAAGATTAAAGAATCCTTTCAACTACTAAGCTTAAAATATATGTTTATAAACAAATGCCATGTATTTTCTGTCTTGGTTTATCTTTGCTCTCGTATGCTTTTTGCTTTTTTTTTTTTTTGATACTGTGATGTCTCTTGCATCTTCTCATGCATTAATTCACTCAGCAAGTATTTATTGAGTGTTTTATGAAGGTCAGATTTTACTTTGACCCTCTTCCACTTCCACAGACCTGGCTTTTTCCTGCAAAAGTTCACTGTCTATTGGGAAAACCAGCTATCTAGACAGATATTAATATTGTAGCATATAACAGGTATATAAACAAAGTAGAATTAGAGCAGTTCATTCTGCCTAGGGAGTTGGGGATATTTTATAGAACAGATAAAATTGTAATTGAAATTTGAAGGAAGTGCAAGTTTCCATTTCTTATCTAAAGATAAGTTTTGCCATGAAATCTTTTACAAGCCCAAATGGTATAAAGCAAAGAAGAAATTACCATTAATTAAATATGAAGAAAAATTACCTACTAAGTCATAGCAAATAGTACATAAAATGTAAAATCACCTAACATACAGTCAAAGCAGGAATGATATAATGTGTACACAGTGTCTAAATTAGTATCTGGGGCAGGAGTTTGTTAGTGCCACTCTTCCTACTTGGACTATTAATGCTTTTAGAATAACTGCTGTAAAGCTGCCATTGGATTTTTTTTTCGCCATTTTAAGAAAAGTGAAAACTTCTCTGCAGATTTTTTCTTCATTTAGAAAAGCAGTTACTAGTGTTTTTTTGTAAAAGTTAAATGGCATAACTTGAACTTTGGAATAATAGGATACCTGTATAAGAAATCAAACAAACTGGGATGCAAAGGGAGTAGTGTAATACAAAGGCACAAAAGCCATGAAATGAAGGCTTGAATTGTTCAGGAAGCAGTGTTAAGTTACATTTGCCTAGGGCTTATGGCACACTGTAATGAAGAAGGGAGGCAAAAAGTGAAGATGACATAGTTTGCCATTTCTTCTGACAGAAACTAAGACCCAAGAGTCACTTCCTTTTCCTGGGTCTCCCTTCCTTTTTACTTGGAATATTGCAGTAATCTGGGAACTGGTAATCTGTTGTAAAAACAGCAGGAGTTGAAGAAGAATGAATTCAGCAAAATGAATAGTAGGATTGGTGGTTACAAAAATAAACAAACAAGAATATGAAGAAATAGAGAAAAAAACCCAACATAGCCTCAGAACAATAACTAGATCCATTGACCATTCCAAAAGTAGAGATGTTACCAATTAGGTACAAATAGCTTTTGGAGGGAAACCACTAGAGATCACTGGGCAATGCTTTATTATTTCATTGTCTCTTCTCAACAACTGGTATGAAATTACAAAGGACAGAGGGATGACACAGATGATAATGTGGCTAATAAAGAGGCAGGCAATAAAATGATTTTTTTCCCAGAGAGATATAATGACTGGAAAGTGAGAAAACAGAATTTGAAGTTGTAAGTACAAATTTCTACTGTTCTGTAGCTATTGAAAAAGGGCTGTTAGGTGATTCAAACAAATATCCCAAATGAGAGGATTACCTTATGAGTGTTCTGAGACTGTCAAGAAACACTGCCTAAACAGCGAGACCTGAATAAAGGAAGTGGAAGTGCCTCTGTACCATCCATCAAGCATTTCATTTACTTCTGGAGACCTTAGGAAATAATTACACAGAAGACAAGGTGGTAGTGGGGGTCGGGTGGAAGAAGGTAAAATGGGTGGTGGGAGGTACGGGAACAATATTGTAGGTAAAGCATAATGAAGTTGAAGTGAGAAATCTTTTAGCTTAGTAAAGGAGACAGAACAGTTGTTGAAAAGAATTTTGTAGTGGAAAGACAGCAACATCATATGGAATTCCATGGAGCTAGGTTCAGGTCTGTGATGAGATGATCTTCTAATAATTTTCACCATGAATAGGAAACTAAACACCACTAGAATAAACACCCCTTGGAAACCAGTTCCCTGTGGACTGAGAGTGTTGAAGTGGTGAGTGGGTGCCATCTTGTTCGTAAAAACATGAGTTGTGGAAGTATTTACCTAATGTTCCACTGTTCCTGAAAGATGCCTGTGAGGGTCAAATATAGCATCCTTGATATTCTTAAGATGCGTGTTGACTATGTGGTCTCAACTGGATGCATTTAGGAATCCTGAGCAGGGCACCCTGGGTCTCTTTTAGGACTGCCTGCTGAGAGGTTTTTACTTGAATGGAAGGAAAGAACTTAGTTTCTAAATTGTGATGTGTTCAATAATAATCACAGCCACTAGAATTGAGTGCATTCGTGCCTGATGCTTGATTAGGCTCTGTCTGTGTACTGCCTGATGGTAATCATCACAGCAAACTTGACTTGTGGGTTTTTCATTTGTGCCTTCTTTTACCACTGAACAAAGGAAAAGAAATTTGAACCAACTGTGGCACTGCAAGCATGTCTATTCCTCAGTCCCTCATCTGCAAGTGTGAATAATAATGGTGTCTGCTACATAGATATATTGTAGGGGCTAAATATATCTGGTCCATAGCAGATACAAGCATGACTACAATCGTGACTACAAAGCTCATACTTTTAGCACTGACACTGATTCTCCCTTAGGTAGCTGTGGATGAAACGGGATAGGACATTTGGCAAAAGGAATATTGGAAAAAAATTAGTACCTTCATGCTTCAATGAGAAAATATTTTTAAAATATAGCTCTTCCATTTGGGATTTGGGGAGAGATCCCGCTGGGAATTGATGACGGCATATATGTTCTTATGTTCCTATGTATAAGAATAGCTTACAATATTTTGACTTGGTAATTCTTGCTATCCTTCTACATCCTCTCAAAGTTAATCTAAAAAGCTACCTACTTCATTACCTGGTGTAGCGGTGCACACCTACTTCATAATTTTTTTTTTCTGAGCCTCAAAATGAAACTGGATTATGCTCAACTTTAAACCCACATGGAAGTACATTTTTATTGTTTCCTTCTGTGTATATAGGTTACTTGTCTTGTGTTCTCCAGGTAGGTCCAGCAGCCCTAGAGTTCAGTCTGGGCCTGGCCTCTAGCATCTCTGCTGCTTCTTGTAATACTTCAGTCTTGTGTTACAGACACTCAAATCTATTTGACTGATGTAAGATACATTGCTAAGCTTTAATTATACCCCATTTTCTTGACCTCTTAGCAATAAAATACATCTGCAAAACATTTTATTCACATAGACCATATTAAAATTTTTAGCATATATACTAATTCTTAAAATTAGTTTCTTATTCTTAAAACTTAAAATTTTAAGTTTGATATATCTGCAAAAATAAATATTGCTGTAATAAGAATAGGTCTTGAATATTTGTTTGGTATTTATATACTGGTGATTGTGGATCATTGGTAAAAGAAGCAAACTTTGTTTCACCACTTTCCACTCAGATGACTTGCAGGAAAAAAAGATTAAATATTCCCTTTTAACTGACCCAACTCCAGGGACTCACGGATATAGGTTCTTCTCTGTCCTGCTACTGAATGATGCTTGAATGTATAAATACTTTGGAATATTTGCCATCTTTTCTCCTCACTGGATATGTTCTTGGTTTGTACTCTGAAATTATTATACCTTAGTTATTCTAAAAACCTACTTAAGGTTCCTACCTCCATTGGCTTAAATCTCTTTGTACTAGTACTTATCTAGTGATCTGAATGGTGATCCAGTCCATAATTTTCACAAAGTTTTAAGCAACTGAGCTGGCCTTGAGGGCTTCCTCAAAACTAACCCTCCTAAATTTCAGTAACATTCTCTTTTTGTCCTCTCCCTTTTCAGATCCTTTGAACATTATGGTTTGGAAACACAAGTTTGCTTTGTCATTTGTTTACTCTTCTTAAAAAACAAAACAAAACACTGCATACCTTCTTTCTAATTCTAGGAATGTGGACTCTGGTCACATGTGGTCTGAATCAAAGTTTAGTGATTGATCTTAGAAGCAGTTCTTAATCCTGTCCCCTTCAGTTTTCACACCTATAATATTGAAATGATGTTATTGTCCACATCATGGATGGGATGGCTGAAAATATTAATTTAATATATTGAAATTGCTCATCCTAGCCCATGATATGCATACTAAATGCATATCACTTTATCTCTGTACTCATTTCTACTCTGGGCATTTGTACTATCATCCCATTGTCCCTCTTATTACCCTGGTCTCAAGTGCTCTTTCCTCCTGTCAACTTAAAGAATTTCTGTCCATTCTGTAGAACTCTCCTAAGGTATCAGCTTCTTTGTAAAACTTTTCCATATATCAACCTTTTCATCTCCAGAAAGAGCTGATCAACTCCATCCTCTGCTTTGCTTCTGAACCTTAAAAATAAATTTATATACAACACATATAATAAAAGTATTTTTATACATGTGTCCTACTAGATCATAAACTCTTGAGAAAAAAGACTCTGATTCATTTGTTATTGATTTTTCATTCTCAGAAACTAGCTCAGTGCTTGGCACATACTCTTCAATAAATAATTATTGAGCCATGATTGCTGAATTGAACAGCAAAGCACTTTATCACATTAAGTGATGATGAGTTTCAACATTTTAGACTCTAATCCAGAGCACTTTGACATTTTATGATGCTGATAGCAATCACATAGACATATCCATTTGTGCGTAGTTTGATTAGTATATGCCCCAATAAATAAAATAATTGCTGCAAGTTGTTCATTTATTTAACTACTTCTGGTAGTTTATATGAAATGCATTTCTATGATTTCCATATAGAAGTGCAAGCCAGGAGTTGTGGTGATTCAGTGCCAAAGATCTGTTGCTGTTCTCCTGGAAGATTGTATGTCTGCTGGTTCAAGCTGTGCTTTAATAAACAGGAGCTCAAACACTTTATGATGGGAAGTACAGCTGAGGACTCTTTCAAGTGCACAAGCGAATCATGCTGAATGCTTTTCTGGGTCATGTTCACTTCATAAAAAACAGTCAATTCCCAGCCTTCCCAGAAGAGGAAATGCTGAAAGTCCATAACAGCAGCTTGGGGTGAGAAAACCGAAGTCTGCGAAGGGGAGGGGGACCCACCCTGCTGCTTGTCCTTTCCTAGGTGAGTAACAGACAGGCACCCAGATCAATCAAACAGGTCCCTACTGTAGCTTTCAGGTTAAATTCTTGCTGATGCTTAAATGCAGAAGGCTTCTCTGCTCCACCCCGCCCCCGTTGATTGTGACCACTTTGTTCCAGTGACCAGAGCAACATGATATAGAGGCAGAGAAAACACCAAGTTCTTGCCAGTTGCTGGGCAGAGAAAATGCTTTTGGATGTTTGAAGTATGCTTCCCATGTTGATTTCCTAATCATGAGTTGTTTTCAAAGCCAAACACAATAGCATCGTGAACACTCATCAGCATTTGGTAGGTTTTGCTGCCAAGCTAATCAACAGATTTCAAATTAGTGAAATGAGAATAGACAGGATGCTTTTGGTAAAGAAGGAACTTCACGGGGAAATTAGATTTTTCTTTTAAGATCATTATTTCTGTTTTTTGATATGTTATAAATCTAAAAATATGTGTTCATATGTTCTAAATCTAAATCTTAGTTCTAGTGGCCACATTTAATTTTAGTTTTAAGATGGTTTTCAGATTATACTTAAATTTTTGCTATTATAGATGTAATGGCTATTAGTCAAGTTTTTTTTTTTTTTTTTTTTTTTAAGAAATGACAAGATTAGAGTAGTTTATCTGTGTGATGATTTACTTGTGCACTGATGAAGCTTAATTTTCACTGTCCAGGGTGGAGAAATAGCTGTTTTCTCTGTAATGCTGAGCCTCTTGTTACTAAGCATGGCAGCCTACGGGTCTGATACCAGCAGCTGAGAATCTCTAGGAAACCTGCTGAATGTAGGAGGTTCAAAGGGAAGTAAATGACCAAATCACATTGGAGAGACAAGCATAGGCAAGCTATAGGAAATGGTTTGAGAAAGATCATCAGTGCAGGACGTTTCAGGCTGGTATGACCTGGGGTCAGGCATTTTCTTGTGAGTGTTTAGCTGTAACCAGTGGTACCTACCAGTGATCCAGAGTGATGTGCCTTTAATTTTTTGTTGGAACAGTGAGGTTAGTAGCAGTGAGTACAGCTGTCTTTGAGGCTTTCAGGAAGCTATGTGATTAGGAAGACACATGTAGTGGTGGAAAGATCTCAGGCTAGATGTCACTGGGGAGATGGAAGTTCAAGGTTAATGTTACTGGGTTGGCTTAAAGAGTATTGAGAGAAAAGTTCATTTTCATAATGTTTCTTTTGGCTGGAGACAGGAGAAATGGGGAAAAGATTAACATGTTTTTCTAGGATCTCTTTTGAACATTAATGAAATGCTCAGGTCACATTAATGAAAATACTTTTATATTCCAGGCACAGTGCTATGTGCATATGTCTGTAAATTCTTTCTTGCTTACAGATGGGAAATTGAGGCATAGAGATTAAGCAGTAGCTTAGAATCACCCAATTAGTATATGGCAGAACTGGGATTTAAACCAAAGTGGTGTAGTTTCTGCCTTGGCCAAGTATACATGCTGCCTGGACATGAACGTGACCTGTCACTGTGTAGATATTTCAGTTGATTGGCCTCTGTATGTAACCCTTCCATAGAACATTTATCTCGCTGGGGTTATGTCACTGTTTTACATTTGTGTAACTTCTGTCATTCTTAAAGGCAGGGATTTGGCTTTGTATCCCTGGTGTCAACCTAGTGCCAGAGATGCGGTACAAGCAATGTGGGAATGAGAATGGTGGGCCCTCTGTCGCCCTTTTCATCTCTTGTTGCAAAGAGAAAATCCCTCATTTCTAATGTGTTTGTTTTCTTTTTTCTTTTCATCAATGTTTTCATCTTTTTGGAACTCTTAAACCAGTCACCTCTCTCAAAGATAACCTGGAAACTATTTGGCTACCAACACTAAATCAATACAGAATCACAGTTGGCACCTTCAAGTTGATTTCTTTTATTTGTACACTATTTGAGCATCTTTAGAATATTTGTTTTTCCTTTCCAACTATTAGTACTGCTGTAGGGATTCTGAGGTTATCTCTCCCTGGGGAGAGAGAAGAGCACTGGGTAAAAAGTTTCAGTTACAAAATATGTCAGAATGAAGTCACAACCTGGCACTGAAAGGTGTGCACAGTTCCTTTACAGGTACCTTCTCGGGTTCACCTTCTGCCTCAGGTTCACTTCTCTGTGCCCTCATCATATACCTTGGACTGATTGCCTGTCCTCAAGCATTTGACCCTATAGCTTTAGCCCCAGGGTCTGGCTCTTACTAGAAATACCCTTTATTCTACATAGTTCTGCTTGTGGAAGCTTCTGGAGATGATCAAGTGCAGCTGAGATTTGAAGCCAGATTACTCTACCAGAAGTACCAGGTTCCTTCCCTCAGTGCTTTCCAAGTCTCCAGAGCCCTGTTACGTGCTGGTACTCTGTATTTATCACCCTAGTGAGTCCTTACACTATCCTTTTTGGAGAGTGATATTGATGGCCCCACTGATCACAGAAAGCAGTCTATCTGCTGTCCCGCAGTGAGAGTGGAGGAGCCCAAGATTCTAGCACAGGCCTGTCTGACTTTCACTTTCCATTTTATTATGCTGTCTTCTCACAACTCACAATGTATGGGAGACTTTCCTTATTTGTTTCCCAGGGTGGCTGCCTACTGGTTATCTTTCAAGTTAGAAGCTCTAGAGTTTGGACCTAAGTCAGCAGCTTTTACTTGATTAAATATCACTCTTTTGTGGAAAGCTGGAAATGTAGAAGCTTGAAAGGCTAAGTAGGTAATGTTTATGTGTCAAATAGGTGATGGTAACTGTCACAGTCTGTAGAGATCTGTGTCCTTCCAAAGGTACTCAGCTCCAGTTGACTGTTGCTAAGAGGCAGTGTGGCCTTGTTGTTTCTGTAGTTGATGCTTTTCAGAATAAGCTGATTCTGAATTTTTGAGTTTTCCAGATTTTCAAAACATGGAACAAGGAAACCAATCAGTTGAATGCAGCAGATTTCCAGGACACTTTTGTGACTTTTGCTTGGAGACTTGAGTGCCTATTAACCATTTTGGTTGTTTGTGTCATTTACCTGCCCATCTGGGTTTGTGACTTTTTGGGGAAAGGAGAACAAAATTAATAAATGAGATATGGATATGGAAAAAGAGTTAAAAGAAAGCTGTTATTTGATTTAAAAAATTCATGCTAAAATAAATGGAACAATTCTCAATTTATATTTAGCTACAAGATACATTCTAATTTAGTGACCAGGAAGAATATTAGATTTCCTTCAGTGTTTTCCCAATTTAAGTGGTTATTTTGCCAAAGAATGGTTTCTAAATTTATTCAAAATCTAAATCTCAAAAATTTAAGAATTAAAAATTTTTAGAAGTTAAATAAATTATTACATTACTACAAAATAATTTCATTTTCTCAATATACTATTGCTAGTTATTACTAATATATATAACAGTCAATATACTAATGACTAGTTATTACTTTGACTATTTTATTACCTGTCATTCTGGATACAGCACTATAAGTGTGATGAATATTTGAACTGTTTAATCAAATTATCACAGAACTTATATGTGTATTAGCAATGTATTAGTAGTGTTACTTTATTTTATGTACATTGATGATTTCTTGATAATCTTGCCATTTTTAGGAAGAAAACTTACAACTTCACCATAGCTTTTTAAAGTTATCTCGCTATTAAGTAAAAATAGCTTTATCTGTCATTCTTTAATTACTTAAACTGGTGTGACTAAATTTAGTCACTGTCTGACTCAAATTATGACTCAAATTATTAACCATAAAGCTATGAAAGCATACCTAAATAGGCATTTAAAATAATCTATGTATGAGCACACTTTAGGAAATACCACATTCCTAAATCCTGGTTCCATAAATAATTGTCTCTTCTTTTTAAAATATGCAACTCATATATCCAAAATTCAGGCATGCTTACAAGATAAATATTTTCTGTTAGATGAACCAATAATTTCTGAGTTTTGCAGTTTCCTAAACTGCTCATCTGCAAAAATATGAATCTCTGTAATGAATTTTTGAGTATCTTGAAGTTACTTGGTAGGGCTGGTGGTGTCTCTGTATCACAAGTGGTTCGCAAACCTGATTTTGCATTAGAGTCATCAGAGGAACTATGAAAACATTTCCAGATCCTCCCTAAGAGATGATTCGTTTCCTCTGGGGGTGAGCCTGCACATTCTTTGCTTTTGCTTCTAAATGCTTTCCAGGTGGTCATAACGTGTAGCCAGGCCAGGGTTAAGAACCACTGTTGGCCTTAGAGGAGAATGCCAGTTGTAATTTATGTGCTGTTTCTGAGTTTCAGCATTTCAGCACTAAGTTCACCCACTCCAGTTCCTTGGCAGCTTACCTATATCCTATTACAGGGGACTGTGGGCTATGCTGGTGTGGCCTGAGTTGAAAGCTTCCCACATATACAGCTCTATACACTTCATGTCATGGAATAAAAGTCTGATTTGTGTGTGTCTGTTATAACACTTAGTGTGTTTCTTCATAATAAATCTTTTTGGATGCACTGGGCAATGTGCTTGATGTCAGAATTATATTTAATTTATCCAACATCTATCAAGTAACTTTAGTTTTATAAGAGGAAGATAAAAGAACAGAAGGAAAGTAATATGTCAAGCTCATCCAGCTCATCCAGTTGCTAAATGGTTGGTTTTAAACCCAGTTAGTCCAGAGTTCACTCACTTATCCTTAAACTAAAGGATTCAAATAAAACACTAGGGAGTGTGATAGAAAACAAAATCACAGCAGAGTAAATGGTGAAGAGTGGTGGGGACTGGGGGCAACACATTCACAACCAGTCCACTGACTAGATCATAGTCTCTGACAGGTAAGTATGTGGACCCTTAATATAGTCAGATTGTCCAATTTTTAAAGATATAATCTAAGAATCTTGAATAGTTAACCAGAATCTCTCTTAACTTTTAAATATATTATGAATTATACTATCTTCAGTGTTGACCATCCTTACTAAGGAAGTCATTGTCAGTGGCAGATGTATTGGAGAGCGTACAAGCAGTGACTTATGCCCTCCGAAAGGTAGCAGGTTGATTCTTTTGTTGAAGCTATTGCTTTTTTTCCATTAGCAATGCTTATATTGTCACACACTAGCTCTTTGTCTTATTTTATCTGGGGCTAGTGTGGACTTTCTTATGTGAGGCCAAGGTTTAGTTGTGGGTGCAGGATGTGATATTGATCAAAGGTTACATCATGGACATAGGCCTAGTTTTCTTGCTATCTCAGTGGTTTGGTAAAAATGTGAGAATCTAGGTAGGATATAGGTAAGTGTTAAGACATGACCTCCCACCCAGTTTAATGTCCTGCTTTTGCTCTGTCTTCATGAGTAAATTTTCATTTGTGTGTATACTAATTAGTCTCAACTGACACTGTGATTAACACTTCTTTAGTATTCACCAAGCGTTTTGTCTGAAAAGCATCTAAGAACTTGGAAAAACAGAGTTTTAAAATTTTACACAACATTGCATTTTAAAATCTTAATTGAATCAGATATTGAGCCTGTAAAAATATATGAAACTAGGCAGTGTTAATTATAAGCAATTTTATAGACAGATTTGTCCTTTAATGTTTTAATGCAGCATATAATCACTTAGGTATTCTTAAAACAGTGCAGTATTTTACAAGAAATATTCTTGTTAATGGCAATATAATCATAGGACCTAAATGTTAGCACTTTGATTTAGAACAGTCAAAGCTTATATCCATAATCTCTATAGCAGTGGTTCAGTTCCATTAGCTTAGTATATTCATCTAAACATAATAGGATCTGTCTTCTGGTTGGAGGAAACAAATGAAATTTTCTCAGAGGATCTATAGGGTTTTAACTGGCATCTTAGAAAAATGGGTAAAATAATTAGTTATTCTTAAGCAAATTAGTATTCTTAAGAAATAGTAAGTTTGTGGGAAAAATTTGCAGTATTTACTTTAAAAAACAATATTTGAAGAGTATTACCTATTTACTTCAGAATTTGAACTACTTGAATCCTTCCCTGGCCTATATTTATGAGTTCATTTCAGAATATTCTTATTTTTTTTTAAATGAGGGACAAGATTATTAAAAATGGCTATAGGTTTGTATTGCACATGGGCATTCTGTCCTCTGAGAATTGTCTACATCTTTTAAATATAGCTGACTTTTCAAATTAATGCCTCGCTGTGACTCTCTTTCTGACTTTATAGTGCTTTTCATTGAACTGTGCCCCTTTTGGGATAATCATTTCTAGTCATAATGATTAAGGGTGAAATGACAAACTTGTTATAATTCTTGCTTTAAATGAAGAATGCTGTGTCTTACAACTACTTTTTGAAATTGTAGAATATTACCTCAGATAAAGGTACGTACTTTTTAAATATTTCATATGGTGTTAATCACTATTAGCATGCTCAAATATAAGATAAAATGCTAAATACACACGATCTAACAACTTATGTTGGTGATCTAGTTAAAAAAACTTATGGGGCAAGGATTTGTAGGAAATCCTTTTGATATAGGGTAGTGATGCACTTGAAAATTTTATTGGCTCCAAAATACCCTGGTGGGTGGGATCTGAGAGAAAGACATGCGAGAAGAAGCAAGAAGTGCCAAAAGTCAGATAAAAGGAAGAAGCAAGAATAGGAGAAAAAAGGAAAGGAGAAGAGATGAGAATGGCAGACTGAGAAAACAGGACCACGTGGCCTGGCCAGGGGAAGCCTCTGGAAGAGTGAGCTGGTGGTAGAAGAGTGGTCAGAAGAAGAGTAGCCCATGTAGAGAATGTGACACCGCAGCAGCTGGCATGGTAAGCTCTTATCTGGAGATGGCCAGGAAAGCTGATGTGCATCAACAATTGTGGAAGAAATTTGAAGTCTTGGAGAAGTGGAGCAGCTCAGAACACTGGAGAAGAAGCAAAGGGAAGATACCGGAGCAAGACTCGACATTTGCAGAGTGCCTGCCTCAATTTTGGAGGGGCAAAGGGCTCCATCTTGGACATGTGTCTTTGGGACCTTTGGGACTGAGATTGGTGACTGAGAATGGGTAAAATAAGTGCCACTTGTGGCTTTGAGGACTTTGTTTTCCCTGTTGAATTATTCCCTTGTAAATAAAACCCTGTTGTTGAATTGCATTTGAGTGCAAACTGCTACACGTAGGTGAGACAAATCTGAGGCAGAGCTGGGTGGCAGAAGCCACGTATTAAAATGCCACTTTTTCCCCCTATGACTTGCTGGTTGGCGGATTTTGCTCATTTGACCCGATATCGTTTTCAGCGAAAGTAGGCTTTGACCTAGGCTGGAAAGGAGGCATTAAATTTATTTAGATAGGTTTTAGTATGGGCAATTTTTATCATTAATACATTGGATTGAAGGGAGATGTGATTGGAGTCACAGGATGACTTGAGGAAGATAAATGACTGAAAGCAAATACTAACAGTGGTAAATTAAATTCTGCAGGAATGAGTGATGCACTGCAATTGTATATAACTTTAAACTGTTTAATACTCTTCTGGTCCTGGGTGATTCCATTGGTTAAAGCATGTGTCTAATATGACCTGAACCATCTTTTCTTCAATTCCAAGGCAAAAGACCGCACTTTCTGTCTCAGAAATATACGTTACACTAGTCATCAGCAGAGGGGCTGGCAGACATCACTGTCAACACACACTAGGAAAAGACCTTACTTAGTCCAGCCCAAGAATCATCTTGTTTGTGTCTGATATTTCACTTTCACAGACATTGTAACAAATATTCATCTATTGGAATTTTCTTGTTATTGCTGCTAGATGTATTATTCTAAGTTTTGTGGTAGAGTATAGAGGGGAGTCTATCATTGATTACAGCCTTCTTATGGTAACTAGTTGTTTTTTTGCTTGTTGAATGAAATATTCTATTCTGTATTCTATTGTGTTCTGTTCTATTCTACGAAGACAATAAAGCTGATCATGAGTTATTTTTACATAATTGTATATTAAGCACTTGTCGAAAAATTCAAATAATGAACACTGGAAAAGAGTTCTACCCAATGAGATGAACATACCTTTGTTAAGCATCTGTTGTGTTTAAGATCCTGTGGCAGATTCTACAGGAGAATCAGAAAACAGATTTTATCTGTTAATCAGAAGATGGATCTAAGTAGTCAAGACTTTTATCAGTAACTAGCTTTGCTTACTAAAGTTGCAGGGCAATGACTTCACCATAAAATACAGATGATGAGTTAATGTTTATTGAGCTTGTGCTATGTGCCAGGGAGGGGAAATGTCCTGGGTTTTTAAAAGGCAGGATTGGTGCCTGGAGAGAAGAGAGGGGCTACATACAGTGTAGAAGATATTTTATACAAAATATTTCCATAAAGTTTTACTAGAATTCCATATGTGAATAATTCTATTCTGAAACTAATTTTTTTTTTTTTTTTTTTTTTTTTTTTTGAGAATAGGTCTCACTATTTTTGCCCCTGGAACGTCAGGCTTACGTTGCCGCAGGGTACCACAGACTCAAGCAATCCCCAGCCTCAACTACCCAGATGTTACTGGGATTACTGGTGTGCACCACCACGCCCAGCTATTTTTTTGGAACTAGGTTTCGCTATGCTGCCCCAGGCAGGACTTGAACCATGATCTCCAGTCCCAGCTGCGCTTCCGTAGGCTGGCATTTACTGGCACATGCCACCATGCCCAGTTCTGTAACTAAATTTTAAGCATTTTGAGAGAAAAAAATTGTTTATTTTTTTCATCTGATCCCTTTTTCTATTTCTCTTTTCTCCTCTTCAGTCTTTTTTCCTCTTTTTTAGTAATTACTTGGTGTACTCTTTTTTTTTATTTATATGTAAATTTCACATCTTTGCAATCCCAGGGATTTGTCCCCGTTCCTCCCTTCGCTCCCCCTTTTCCCTTTCCCTTCTGTCCATTGTTGTGTGCTTCGGTTTGGTGCTCAGCCTGTTTTATCTTTTCCTCATGACTTTTATTTACTTTTTTTTTCTTCAATATGTCCCATATATTAGTGAGACCATTTGACTTGTCTTTTTCTTTTTGACTTGTTTCTGCTAGTATGCTTCCTTCTAAGTACATCCATGTTGTCAAGAAGTCGTCTAATTTGTCATTCTTAATTGATGAGTAGTATTCCATTATGTATAAATACCACATTTTTTTCAACCAGTCATCTGTTTTGGGACACTTGGGTTGCTTCCATGTCCTTGCAATTATAAATAGTGCTGCGGTAAACATCTGGGCACAGGTGTCCCTTTGTACCCACATTGAGGTCTCTTTTGGGTAGATTCCCAAGAGAGCAATTGCTGGGTCAAATGGTAGATCCATTTTCATTAATTT
>PVHY01015942.1:0-34883 GCA_004024945.1 Uropsilus gracilis
GGCCCTGTATTTTACTTTCACAAAGACAAAAATTCTCCTCTCTGTTCTATCTCTGAATAACACGTGACCTCTTCAAAGAAACCAGGCCATTGTGTGGCAAAAGTCAGAGCGGCTTCACGCTGCCTGCATGCCAACCAGGCTGTCTGCGCTCCGCTCAGCCCCACCAGCCCCACAATTGAGACGATGTTGGTTTGACCTCAGCAGAAATCAGATCTGCTCTACATGGTGATGATGATAGCAAACATATGGAATTGATTAAATGAATAAATAACCCTTCTTAGTTTTGCATAAGAATATGTGGTACCCAGGTCAAAGATAATCCCTAATTTTTCTATGCATAATAGATTCCAAAGTGTAAACATCACCAGTAGCCTGAACCAAACTAGATGCTTTAAGTCAACAGTCAAAGGTGTGATTGTAAACTCGGAAATATTGACAATGTTTGTGAATATCACTTCTCTAAATTAGGTGAGAGGTCCCACAGCTGATGTGGGTGTCTAATTTAGCTGACATCTCCATGTCAGGTCTTGGTCAGCCTCACAAATTCGATCACAGCCTCCTTCCTAGTTCTCCATGGTAGATTATTCCCCTAGATTGTGCCTGCTCTCTTCATTTATAAATGGAGCACAGTATCACATAATTCATCAGAAACTAGTCATTCCCTGCCAAAAGTCTTGGAGTTATCTCTCTCTTTGGAAGCCACAGACATTTAACAAAAACTGTGAAGGTCTCAAGATGGCTTTGCCAATGGACATTTTATTTCCTTCTTTCATTTCAAAAGTTTTAAGAGTCAGTCACTCAGTCATCACTGGACTCATGTTGTTCGGGCGTCTCTCTTCTGTCTGAACCAAGTCAGACCAAGGTTCTGGGACCAGACCAGGGTGCCTGGGACTTATGAGGTCAAGAGGAAGAGGTCAGAAAAGACAAGCTGAGGGTCAGTGAGCATGGGGTCAGCGCTAGGGGTCAGCAG
Organism: Uropsilus gracilis; assembly: GCA_004024945.1. Classification (NCBI taxonomy): domain Eukaryota; kingdom Metazoa; phylum Chordata; class Mammalia; order Eulipotyphla; family Talpidae; genus Uropsilus; species Uropsilus gracilis. The sequence goes on from PVHY01015942.1 coordinate 971, forward strand.
TGTCACTCATCAAGACTCCCTAGAGTGGCTCAGCAGGGTACACCCAAATATGTCCGAGTCCTCACCCCTAGTCCCTATGAAGGGGACCTGATTTGGGAATAAGGTGTTTGCAGATGTAATAAGTGAAGGGGAGCTCTCAAGATGCAGTCACCCCTGAATATGGGTGGGCCCTCAGCCCAAGGAGTGGTGATGTCATTGGTGATATCTTTGGAGGCCAGGCATCCATAAGGGGGGAAGACAATGGTAGATTCTGGAATATTCCAGCCAAGAAACATCAGGATTGACAAAGCCACCAGAAGTGGGAGGAGAAATGTGGAAGGGATTCTCCCTCACAGTCTGAAGAGGAAAGGATCCTGCTGGTGTCTTGGTTTCAGGCTTCTGGTCTCCAGAGCCTCGAGAGGATAACATCACCAGTTTTTGTAATTCATTACGGCTGTCCTGGGAAATAATTAATGACCCTCCTGGTCTCCGTTTAGTTAGAAGAACCAACAAACCGTTTTTACACCTTAGATATTGTCTATCAGTAGCAAATGAAAGACTCTTAACTGACCTAGAGAGACTATAAAAAGTGTGTCAGCAATAAATGCCAAAGGTGAAAAGAGGAGCTGGTCTGGGCTCCAAGTGGAATGACAGGCGACAAAATCTGAGGGGCATGTCTTGGGCTGTCATTGTGGAATGTGGAAGCAGGAAGAGAGATGGAGCTTCAGCTAAGAGGAACACCTCCTATCTCTCTAGCCCCCTCTGGCACACTAGAAGGTGGGCAACAGCACATCTCTCACCTGTAACCCAGCTTCCTAACCTCTCCGGAATGTCCCAAGAGGCATATGACCTATTAGTGATGTCTGTTGCCGCCACAGGTAAATTCTCCTGTTATTGCACATCCTGCATCCTCCCTACTGCATGTCACCTACATTTTGCTACTTCCTCATTACATCATTGTAACGTTTCCTTGCTGGGATATATAAGGGGCTTCACAACTTCATTAAAGTTGGACGTGGACATGCTTCCCAGGATCCCCGTTCTGTGGGCCGGCCTCACAGATCGCTATCCATCTCTTCCATCTCAAGTTCTTCTTCATTCCACACACAACTCCTAACAAGTCATCTGTTCTCAGAGGTGAGCAGAGATGCCGGTTCACAAAATGAGAGGAAAGTGAGCTTGGAATTTAATCTGTGACCCCTGGAGAGTTTGCGTTGAGTAATGACTTGATGAGAAGGAAGAAACTGATGCTTCAGGGTCATCAATTTTACCAACCAGCTCTCTACACCTTTAAGAGAGAGGAAGGGGTCCACTTGCAAGGAAATGTAACGTTTCCTGCTTTAATGTGTAATTTAATTTTAATGTTTTAACATTTCATTTGTTTAACTCCCCTTCTAGAGGATAGTTCACACATCAAAGAATACTTTGCCACGCACTGCTGTTAGTGTACAGCAAACACAACAAGGGCCCTCATCTTGCCATGGTGGCACATCGCTACCAGTAAGCTTCCCAGCAAGATGGCAGCCATCTTCCAATCACCATCTAGGCTGCATTTGTGCATGTCAGCCTATTGGTCAACTGCCACAGTGCTGACTTTAAATGAACCTTGGTTGTGAATGTACATCCAATAGCAGATGAAAACTGCTGGAAAACTGCCCTTGCCAGTATCTCAAAGGTCTAATAATTAAAGGATTCTTAAGTAAGGGCTTCCAAGCTTGCAGAAGAACACAGAAGGCATCCTTTAAGCATTTGACTGAGGCTCAAAAACATTCCATTCAAACCAGGCCTGCAACTTGTTTCGAGAATATTCTTAACCGAGTCTACTATCACTATGGAGTCCTACTTATAAATTGGGGACAGAAGTGGAAAAATCATAAGGAATGTTTTTATTCTCTTTTGGTAGATGTGTAGACTCTCTGACTCCAGCATCAGGGTAATTATCTTTCAACAGCAGTTAATTCCAAAGTTACAAAACACATGAATAAATAGTTCCTTCGCTCCATAATTTTTGTTTTAATATACCATTGCAAATAGTGAGAAAAAGGCCTCCTTGAAGATAAAATTCCAGAGGAAGTTATTTCACAGGGACCATCAAAAAATTTGTAGGGTTTTAAGGATAACACCAAACTCACAGTGGTATTGTGTGAAAAAAATGCCAGAACATCTGTTATGTTAAGTATAACAACAACAAAACCAAAATAAATGTCTAGTGAAGAAAAAGCTCATAATAGATGATTGTGAAGCTTCTGCCATCTTTCAAGAGAAACTGGATAAAGCACCACAGTGGGAACCTGAAGGGGCAAAAGTAATAATAGGATCTGAAAGAAGCAATGCCAATTTCTGGGTTCGGCCAGCTCAATCTTCTCATGCCTGGCATACTTGTGCAACAAGTCCCAAATCATGACAGCCAGCTCCCAAGGAAAACAGCTGTCACATTCAACTTTGTTCTTTCTTTTTTTTTCATTGTTTTCAATACTGCATTTTTCTATTAATAAGAAAAGTGTGATCTGATTGGTGACAAACACACACACACACACACACATTGTCAAGTCAGTTTCCTTCCATTCACTTTAGCCATGCCATTTGATATGAAAAGACTTTAGTCTAATCTGGCTAGATATTAAGAAATAAACAGATGAAATGCTAAAAATCATAGCATAGCAAATGTTCAAAATCCAGATTGGCTCAATCTGACTTAGAAAGTTTTTGAATAATTTTCTAAATACAGCTAATGTAGGCAAACTCCCATATCCTTGGGAAAGACACTGCCCTTCTTTCGGTTTGTATCTGAGAATCTTAGCAGCATGGAATAGATCTTGAATTTCTGTGCAAATTTAAAAGTTTGGATGGGGGAGGCCTAAAATGGGTTGAACCATAATAACTGGAAATCTTGACATTTCACGAACAAAAACTTAATAATTGATTAATGAGCAGCAAATATCTTTGAGTCAAAGATAATGAGATGAATGTCTTGCCACTTTAAAGGTAAAGATAATCCGTACCTCTTGGGAAAAAAAGAGTGGCTGAAATCTTAAACATTTAGAGAATTGCAGTAAGAGGAGACGGCTAACAGATTGTCAAAGAAATCTGACATGGTATGAAAAGGAAGAGTCACTCACGGAGTCTGTGTCCTGGTTCTAGAATATTCTATTGACTTAACCCCTGCTGAGCACCCCTCCAGCCTCCTCTCAGCCCCTGGCATCCTGGCTCATGAGTTTTCAGGTGAAGCAGTCTTCTGGTAGAGTCTTTGAAGTGTCCATCGTCCTGCAGCTCCCTCTGTCCGATGCTTGTGTCCACTCAGCTCTTCACGTGGCTGGCTCTTTCTCATCTGATTTCTGATTTTCACCTCCCATGGCAGATCTCTGTTGCCTTCTGGGTAATTCTCCACAGATTTCAATTTTCCCTTGAAGGACTCAGCCTGCTCTACCATTAGTCAGTGAGATTTGGGAGGAAGAGGCTGATGCTTACCACCAAATCCCATGACCTGCAAGGCACACGACCTGACTCTGGTGACTCAGTGATTGGTTCAAGGATTGGCATGTGACTTATAACTGGCCAATCAAAGTCAGCTCCTCACTCTGGCAGGAAGTGAGCTTGGAATTGGGATGGTCGCCTTTGATAATACAGATGAGACTGGTGGGGGCGTGGGTGGCAAGAGAATGGAGGAACAGAGACAGAGAACCCCGGGCCTGAGGCTTCGATGACTTCTTTGTCTCTCTTCTTTCTCTTCCTCCTTTCCTTTCTTTATCCTCTTTGCTTTCACTGGTTTGAATTCAGTTTTTGTCATTTGTGATCAAAACATTATGGGCTGAATGGCTTTCTCCAGGGGAATAGCTCTGCCCACAGAAGTCAGAGCCACTGCGAGTTCCCTTCTCATCATTCTCTTGGTTGGCTAGCACTCTTAACAGCAAGTGTTTGTTATTTATATACCTAGTGTCTACCTCTCTCCCTGTAAGTGGCATGAGATCTGAAACGCCAGACTAAAGAGGACGTTTTATTGACCAAGCACTAGGGTGGCACTAGAGGAGTAGGAATAGGGCAATGGGCATAGAAATATGAGCAGAGAAGTGGTATGAGGAGTAAAATCAAGACATCACTAAGTGAGAGGAAAAATGTATCCTTGAGGGCCACATCCATCAGCATCTTTGTCACAGAGATCAACTATGGGAATGGAGCCTTGAATTTCACATCTTTCTACAGGACTTGGAAGTAGTATCAGCAATGGATGGTTTAAGTAATGGTCATGATACTTAATAGTCCAACAAATGAACCTGGGGGGTGGTGTGTAAGTGCATTTTCAATAAGTCTCTGACTGGTGGTCCACTGAGTTGCAGACTTGATTTAGTGTAGCATTTACTTAGTGAACCGCTGAGTGGATCAAGAGGCAGGACAGATCCCATGGGAAGGGATGGGTTTTCCATGTCATCAATGTGGGATATTGAAGGGTGAGGTGAGATCTAAGGAACTGTATGAATGGTTCTCACAGGTTCCTGAGTGGGACAGGAATTCTAGGTGCATAGTGCTGTGCTGGTTGTAGGGTTTGTCACATTCAGTTCATTTCCCAGGTGTCTCAGTGGGGACAAGGAATGGGGGACTTAGGCTAAGTAAGTGGAAAAGAGCTACTTTTTTTCAAGTAAAGTAGAACCATTAGAAGGGTCACTCCTTTTGAGGATAAATTTACTTACCAGCTGCCTGTTGCAAATAAACAGAAAACCAACCCTCTCTGCCCCTGCCCCTACCACTTGGGAAGAATGGATGAACTATATAGTCTCACCAGCGCCTTTGTGGGAGAGGTATCATTCAGGACCCTAACCCTTTAGAACATGTCAGCATCCTGGGAGCAAGGTTGCCTTTCTCTTAGGCAGACCCTGCTGAGCGTAAAGCTCTCCGTCACTGTATTGAAATTCTCACTTTGTTCTGCTGAGGGAGGTGAAGGTGTGCGCAGGGGGATTTTTCAAATTCAGATTCTCAGGTTCTAATTGGGTTTCAGAAGCATCATTTTAAACACAGAGCCTAAGTGATTACTAACACCCCCCAGTCTTGGAGAGATGCTTACGCTGATGCTAAAACTAGATTGGTAGACAAGGAGTTGAAAGGAGCTTTTCTATGAAAAGCTGACACCTGAGAAAATAGAACACACAGGTCCAGCATCCCTATTCAGGTACCAGACAACACTCATCAATCATGTTACCCATTTCCACTGCATCCAGGTGTACCCCAGGTGCCCTCTTCATCCGGACAGACCCACCAATGAAAGAACATTGCTCCTTTGTCCTTGACTCAACTTCATTCCTGCAGTGATCAACATAACCCCTGCTTCCTTTGATGGCCCAGCACCATCTTCCCTGCAGTGATCAACACAACCCCTGCTTCCTTTGCTTTTGAGGGGTCTAGCCTACCAGTCCAGGAATCTCTCATAAATGGAGGTAGGGTTGAGGGTGACTCATGCCTGGGCTGGATAAACATCATGGCAAGCGCAGCTATGGCTGATACAACAGCAGTCTTCTCCAGGCCCTTTTCTTGGCTGACATCACCTATCCAGACACCAGACAACAGTCATCAATCACATCACCCATTTCCATTGTGTCCAGGTGTAGCCCAGACCCCCTCTTCATCTGGATAGCCCCACTAATATACTCCACTTCCATTGTCACGTTCAGTTCATTTCCCAGGTATCTCAGTGGGGACAAGGAATGGGGAACTTAGGCTAAGTGAGTGGAAAAGAGTTACTTTTTTTCAAGTAAAGTAGAACCATTAGAAGGGTCACTCCTTTTGAGGATAAATTTACTTACCAGCTGCCTGTTGCAAATAAACAGAAACCCAACCCTTGCAAGGGAATGATGTTATCACTGTCCCTCCTTCCCTTGGGGAAGTTAACACTCTGGAGTCCTTGAAGTCACTTGACCGCTTTTAAGAGGAAAAGTACTGGGCCATTTTTATTAGCATATTTATCTCTGTTCAGTCAATGGTTTGTGGAACCCTTGAGTTTAGCTAAGGGGAGAAGACCCTCCCCCCCTTTCTATCCTTCTCCCCTCCCATGCCCACAGAAGAAAGGAAAGCATCTGTGTCCTTAAACCAGAGGCAGCTACTGCATCACCTCTGGGGGTCAGATCTCGGTAAGACACAGAGCACATCCTGAAAACCATCTCCACCAAACACATTCCTCTGAACGTAGCTGCTGGCTCAAAAATGTCACACATACTAAAACTCACTCAAAAGTATATTAAATTCCAAGACCCTGCTGTTGGTTGGAGAGGGGGCGCCTATGCGCCAGCCAATTCTGGGGTGCAGAGCTCTGGTTCCAAGCACCACATAATTGGCATTTCATCAAGGTGAGAGCAGTTTCTCACAAACACAGGCCAACCTGTCCTTTCTTGCAAAGTCAAGAGCGGGATAGGCAAGGCCGTGCTGTCCCAAGAGCTGACGCTGCTTGAAGAGGTGAAATGCCCCCTCCAGCCCTGCGAACAGCAGCAATGTCCCTGGGTCATGCTCTCTAGTGTGTGGATACTGCCAGGTGGCATGTCTGGATACATGTTGTGTGCAGAGCAGAGCTGGGTGGCTGGTCACCAGGACGTGGTCACATGAACAAGAGACTTTAGTACGTTTCAGGCAGGAAGTTGCTCAAGCTGTGAAATCCATCACCACAGGATGTTTATCTTTATTAGAAGGAGCAGACGTTCTCCTAGGCAGCTGCCCCCGAAGCCTATGTGACAGATACATATGCAAACTTAGAGGACACACCAGGCCAGTCTCTCAAACATCACCCCCCCTCCCATCCACCTCGAAAACACACAAACATAAAAGCAACCATTTGGGGGTCTGGATCTGGGTTAGGACTGATGCTCAGTGAAGCTGTGGGTCTTTTCACACTTAAGTTTTTCTCAAATAAAATGGGTCCAGGCATGAGTCATCGAATGACAAACGACTTTCACAAAGCATTTCTGGGCTGTCCAGATGGACATTTGCTATCTGAATCCATCCTGTCTATAGCATCGGAAAACACTAACGATGTGGTGCTTACAGCCACGACCCATTCAGAGAAATGAGCAAGGGATGGTGTGAAGGCAGTGTGAAAACCCAGTTCCGGTGTCTTCAGTGGGGCGAGTGCCTGGTGGTGAGGGAGAGAAAAGGAGCTGGGACTAGGCACAGTACCAGGACCCCACTGGGGGCTTCCCCACCTGGGAGGCAGAGCAGGTCCGGCTGGGAGTGTGATAGGCAGCAGGAGGAGGTGAGGTTACGTTGCAGGCAAGAGGTAAGGCAGGGAGCTGTCCAGGGGTGACTTGAGGGGGGTCTTCTGGCTTCAAATCGAGGAGACCTGACCTGGTCATGTCACCTCTGCCACCACCACCCTGGAAAGGAGAACCTTTGACAGAGGAAGAGGAAGAGAAGCTATGAGAAAACCAAGACAGGAGCGGCTGGGAAATGGGGGCTATGAGTCTCCCAGGGAGGAGCTTATCACGGGTGTCCATCTGCAATATTAAGGTCTGTGGTGAAGCCACAGAGCAAAGGCTAAGGGTGCTGGGGTAGACTCAAGGCAAGAGCTTGGTGGCAGCTTGGGACACCATCTTAGCTCCCTCTGTCACTTTGCCAGTTGTCCACAGCTTAGTGGGAAATTCCTCCAAACCAAGTTGGGACTACGTGCTAGGAGGCCAGTGCTTCCAGCTTTGTGAGAGTAAGCTGGCTGCAGGCTTGGGTGAGGAGGAATATAGGTATCTGCGTGTGTGCGCACACACGCACATATCTGTGGTGCACCTTGCAGGTTACTTATAGACAGCCATTTAGAAAGCCACATATTTCCCTCTCCATGAAGTAATACTAGAGCACACCCATACCATTCTCTTCAGAATTACCTGCCATTTTCAGTTAGGAAGGGGAAGTAGGGAGAAGCCAGATAGGTGACATTTCTGCTTGTTCTATGAATAATTGAGAAGTCTGAGAGCTGCTTCAGATACTTCACTCTTAGGAATCATTGAGCTCATTGCTCAAACTGTCTATCTGCCCATTATGTCTGTATTTAAGAGACTTAAATATTTATCAGTATTTTTATTGAGTCATTTGAAAACTGGATTCTTGCAGTGAGATGTCATTCGGTAAAGCTGCTCACCCCAAAGGAATCAGGATTCTCCCCACTCCCTCTTTTGGCCCCTTCTCCACCCTGACCCCCTCTAGGAAATACATTTTTATAAAGAAAAAGCTTTTAGGATATCAGACATGCAATTGTCTGATCTCTAAAGATAAACAAGTGAGAAACATTCTGCCAAAAGTCGAGGTGAATTGACTAAGAGGGGATTACTTTCTCCTTCCTCTCTAGCAGAATGAATCTCATTGTGAGGACAGCTCTGTTTTCATATATATTTATGTTTTATAAGTCTTTGGTAAATATGGCATTATTTGAAATAATATACACTAGCTGATACAGATAGATCAACACCTATCCCATCTGACCATCACTGAATTTAATGCAAAGATTACAGTGATTTTGTAAATCTCTTTGTGTGAGTACCTAGGTGCACTTAAGTTTGAACTTCTAATAACAGCCTTCAGCAAAGAAACAGTAAAAGGAGCTGACATTTCTTTAGCGTTTATGATATGTCAGGTGCTTTATGAGATGTTTTGTATTTGCTATCTAGCTTCATATAATGCTCTTTGAAGGTAGATAACAATGTTGCTGTCTTTTTATAGACCAGTTATAGAAGGTGTGAGCCGGTCAGCTGACTTGCCCATGATCGTACATCTGTAGATGTCAGAGCAGCGATCAAGTTTTCAGGTTTAAGTGCCAAAGGTCATGCTGCTTCTAGCCCATCTCTTTAACCCCCTCCAGTGGCAATTTTCCAATCACCAGCAAACCTCTGGCCACCTGTATCTGATTGTCTAGCTTCAAAAGCTTTTCTGGTGGGACCATCCCAAGAACACACCTGACCTTTGATCAATGGTTTTGAACCAACAGTCTCTAGACTTTGTTCAACAAAATGGCTTCCCATCAGAATAGTCTTCAGTGGGAGTTGACTAAAATGTCTAAGCTGTTTGGCCATCTCTGTCAGACTAGGGGATGGTCACTCCCACCAAGAGGGCCATTTCCTCCTTTCTTCTTACAATAGAAGAAATAGTGTCTTCCCTTCCAATTGATATTAATTTCTCCTGGACTTCATCGTACTTGTAAAATCACAGCACTATACAGATGGCCAACAAACAGATGCTTTCCCGATGGAGAAAAGCTCTGTCCTTTATCACACTTGCTTAGTGATGAGATTTCTAACTAGACCCCTCTTTCCACATTGGTTGTGTGCATATGCAAATCTCTCTTCCTGGCCAGTCTTGAATATATTTACGAAGATGCAGTTGTCCATTCTTGCCCTTAGATAGAGAATGTGAATGCTGACAAATATTTTCATTCAAAGCTTTTGATCATTTTTCAGATGCCTCTATACTAGGACTTAACCTTAGTTGCCTTCCAATAACTTTCAAGTATGTTCCCACAAACCAGGGTTTCATAAAAATGTACTAAATAACCTTAAAGTCCTTTATGAATAATTATGAGTTTTTAAGTTTTTGTGAATCTGCATATTAATTCTGTCCCATAAATAAAACATGAGGCAAAAAATCCAGCATGTTCAGTGTCAGGGGGATAGAAGAAGAGAAGAAAGGATAATTATCAGTTTAATGTGGGAACATACTTAACCTAAAAGATTACCTCCCAAACTGGTGGCATCCTAAGTATAGATAATATACAAAGATGTTTTCATTTAACTGAAAGGAGGAAACAATTTATAGAGTCTCTGCCAGTTTCACAGACCTCTTTGCAGTATGTAGCTGAAAAACCAATTGTTAGAATTTGTATTTACTAGGGATTAGCCCTTCTCATATATTTAGTTTCCAAAGCACTGTGTGTTTTAGTATATCATTTTCATTTTCCTATCTGGTGTGCATTATTTGGTTATTGTTTATAATCACAGGTTTTCATGGATGATGGCTTCATAGGTGGTCACTGACAACTAGATTGCTCACCAGCATGGCTTATGCATGTGAGAAACAAGATGAAACGATCATTCCAAGTCACTTGAGCTCACAATTCCAAGACAAAGGTAGTGGGACCCATGAAGATCTCCTCTAGAGAAACATGCTTGCTGATTGCCATCTTTATTATGCCCTTGATGGGTTCACAAATAAGAGCCAGTGATCAGCCCAGGCTCTGTGGGAATGCAGCATCTCTCTGATCATGAAACTGGGTCCAGCAAGGGTACCCCACCCTGCAATGTACTTTCTCATGTGTCTGACTTGCTTCTTGGATGCCATCTGAGAAGAGCCCCAAATACCCCTGGTTTTCATGGCCATCACCTGCCTCCATGCTGAAGACTGGCCACTGGCATATGAGCCACACTTACTCTGGTACCCAGCATCCTCTCTCGGGGCTCTAGGCTGCCTTCCCTGGGATGTCTACTCCCCAGATGTCAATGAGGGGTGGGAAGTAGATTCTTTGTTTGAGCAGGGAGTTCTCTGCTTAACTGGTTAAGCAATGGCAAAAACCAGAGGTAAAAACCTTTCGAAGGCTAACCAGATACTAATGGGCTATGGACGCCCAATTTTATTTAAATTGTCTTTCTCTAAAGCAATTTCTGCTTAAATGTCATTACTCTCCCACCCCTATCCCATGTCCTTTGTGCACCTTCAAAGCTGGAGCAGATGTCAGGTGCTACAGATGGGGACACTGAGGCAGGTTTCCCCAAAGCCTTAGCATTGGAGTTTCCAGTGATCTCGTGCAAAGGTCACAATCTGATTGCACTACCCCCAGCTACCTTTCTTTTTCCCTTCCATCTTTTCTTTCTCTTCCTCTATTTTTTTTCTTTCCTCCTCACTCAGTTACAAAGAGTTGAATGCCTAAAACCTGTGGAAAGAATATTTTTAAATAGCATACACCTGTGGCTTAATTTTTACCAATACTGCTGGTTTCTAGTAGTGAAAATGTTTTTTGCCCAGTTTCACAGCTGTAAGAGAAATCAACACCCTTAGGAAACATCCCACAAGAGCCTCACAGAATTTATTAACCTTGAGTTAGCAAATTATACTCAAGTTTAGCAGAAAGGATGTAGGGCTTGGCCTCTTTTATTCTATTATTTTATTTATTTATTTATTATTTATTTTATTTATTTTTGAGACTAAGTCTCACTATTTTTGCCCATGGAACCACAGGCTCATGTTGCTCAGGGTACCACAGACTCAAGCAATCCCCAGCCTCAGCCACCACGCCCAGCTAATTTTTTGGAACTAGGTTTTGCTATGTTGTCCTGGGCAGAACTTGAACCATGATCCCCAGTCCCCATCGTGGCTTCCTAGGCTGCCCCTAACAGGCACACGCCACCATGCTTGGCCTTGGCCTCTTAATTATGGGTCTGACCCCACCACTGTCCCATACTCCTAAGTACTGGGAACATGTCATTTAATCTCTTGGAGCCTCAGTTTCCAAATCTGTTCATGGGGTTGCCTGGAAGAGCATCATAGGCATGAGAGAGGAAATGTGACCTCTGAGGAACCCTGCCTCTGAAAGGGCTCTTTGTCATGATTATCGTGCTGGAGTTCCCTAATGGAAGTTGACTATCGAAGCCATTCCTTTCTGCAAAGCTTCATGGAGGTTCTATGCTTGGGGTGCAAGTTTCAACACAGAATTAGGTAAGACTTCCAGCAAAGTCACAGGGAAGAACTCACAGGGAAGGCAGGAGACAGACACACCAAGCCCCTCACAAGTCTACACCCAACAGCCGTAGGCCAGTGAGGATGGAGATGCAATTCTTTAAGGGCCTGCAGAGCCTGCAAGAGTGCAGAGTCTGAAGCAGTGGGAGGATGTCCTCGAGAGGATGGGCAGAGAAGCCAGGCGAGTCCCCTGGGTATCTGCTTCCCCAATGGAGCACCTAACACCCCCTCTGTCCCACTGTCCTCCTGTGGGCATGCACTTACTGTGCCCCAAACTTGCTGTCCTGGAAGGCAAGGCCCTGATGACCAGGGGACTTTCAGCCCAGAGAAAGCCACCAGACCACGGCGACAATCAGAAGACAGGAGACAGGCGACGGCAAGTGCTGTGGTGAAAGGGGCGAGGGTGGCTGGGGGTGGCTTCTGATCACCATGCACCCTGCAAAGGGGACATCTAGGCTGAGACCTGCCTGAATCATAAGTGGGGTCATGAAAAGATCCAGAAACAAGATTCCAGGAGGAAGTAACAGCTACTGCAAAGGCCTAAAGGAATGTCTGAGGAGCGAAGGAAGGGTGAGTATCTTCATCCCTTTCAAGACTGGGTTTGAGAGAAATTCTACATCAAAAGGGGCAGAGGCCTCTCTAAATGGTTCTGCCATTAGAAGGGAGTTAAAAGTTAGTAATTTTTAGAGAAGGGGACTTTCCAGAAAGGCCTCTGATACGTTAAGCCACAATGATGTTGGCTGCCCTGAACTCCTTCCCCCCACCAGTTCTCCCCTGTTGGAAAGTGAGAAACTGTCATTAAACTGGAAGGTTCCTAGAATGCACATGTTTTGCAAGCCTCCCCAGAGAGTAGGTGCATCGTTGGTTCTAGCAGCTAAAGAAGGTTGGAGTCCTTGGAATTATTATAGAATGTTAACTAAGGAACAGGGGGAAAACAGGCAGTAAAGAAACAGCCACTTGAGTTTCTTGAGTGTCATTCTTCTTTGTAGTCTCGCTCTCTCCTCCCCCTACCCCAAGGTGATGTGGGCTATTTTAGCCCAGCCTCCTAGGCCCAGGGAAGCCCACTCACGCATGCTCACACAGGGAGGACGCAACACCACAGGTGCTGGCCATAGAGGCTAAGGGCGGAAAAGCCTGACCAACTCATACTCCTACATCATCGCCCTACGTCATACTCTCAAATCATGTCATCTACCCAGTAGATTGTAGCTGGAAAAAGGCAGCCGCCGGTGGGATGGGCCTGGGTAGTATCCATGTTCACAGAGCTGATTATAGAGGTGGCCCTTTCTGCTTCATTCTCTGCCTTTTATTTTAAGCAAGACTTCAACGTGACTTCACACAGGGGACGCTGGTTCTCTAAAACAGGTCAAATCTGGGCTGAGTGCAGAACTCGGAGTTTTAACTGAGGGGGTGGTCGTGCATCCAGTAGGGATCTTACGAAAAGCTTTTTAAAAGTTACGCTCTTGTTTACCATGTCTGTCACTTAAGTATCATGAGTGATTTACTAGACAGTGAGATGGTTCCATACAGATATTTATAGTAGATGTAATTACCTGATACATTAGTAAGGTGCCTTGGAGTGATATCATCAATCTCGCTGCCCTTTCATTGAATCGACATTTTATCGACAGAGAGCAACATCCTATCTGGCCAGATTTGTCTACTTCAGAGATAACTCTTCGATCATGAAATTCTGCTTTCTGCAGCCAGCAATTTTATTTTATTTTATTTTTACACGCAAAGCATATTTTTATTCATTTTTAAAAACTGTTTGGAAATATGTTCCATGTATCATCCCTCTGAATATTCCCCTGTATATTTCCTAAGAACAAAAAAATTCTCTTATGTAATCACATATAGCTATCACATTCAAGAAACGTATCGTTTTATTGATAAATTTATAAATTTCACAACATTGTAATACCAGGGATTTACCCCCCCACACCCTCCCTTCCGCTCCCCCCCTCCCCCCCTTTCCCTCCTGCTCAAAGTTGTGCACTTCAGCTTGGCAGCCAGCAATTTTAGACTAAAATAGATGGCGCCGGTCGCGCTCAGGTTCAGCCAACACGCACCGAGTAGATCATCCGCCTCAGTCGGACACGTTCCAAACTGCATCCCATCACCCCGCAAACTCAGCACCAACACCCTGGACAGGGCCTCCCCCCACCCTAGATGGCGTTTTCAGCCCAGTGGGGTGAGTCCGAGCTGAATTCTGCCTGGCCAGGGCTTACCTGGCCACAGGGACGCTGCCTCATCATTTCAACTGGTGCTCAGAGGGCAAGGCGAACTCTTCACATGGAGTTCCAACACTCAGCACCACAGCAAAAGTAGCCACTGCCCACATGCCCAGGAGAGACCCTCATTAGACGTCATTTGCATCCCATTAACCACCAGGCAGTGGGTCGGTCAGGGCCTATCAGGCGCCGCGCTCATTCTCAGTGCGTTAATTAGCAGAGAAGTAAGGAGTTAATGAAGATCCGAGGCTTGGGGATGACTCATCTGGTTGTGGTGGAGGCCTGGCCACTCCAGACCCCTCCAGAGGCCCTGCCGGAGGGCTCTGAGCAGGCGCAGAGGGAGGGGCGGGCCGAGCCCTCCCAGGGGCGCTGGCAGGGGCCGAGGGCTTGGTGGGCTTTGTTAGCTCAAGATTAGAAGGAGTTAATTGCTTCAAGATTGCTGGGAGATTAGGTTACTGGGTGGGATGTATCTATGTAAGCATATGTCAGCGCTAGTTAGGAGATAGGAGACGCTTATTTTAATAAACTTATGAAAAGAAGAATTAATTTGTCATTACATTGGAAATCTTATTTTATTAACTTAATTTGAAAATGTAAAGCTGTCTGAAATGCCGGTTTTCCCCTCACTTTCCTGCTGAATATGTATGAATCACAGATTAGTCGATGTGCAACACTGTTCCTTCAAGGGTTTGTTTCCTGGAGGTTTTTTCCCCTGAAGTGGTCTTGCTGATGGCCACCGGACAGAGAAGGGACACACTTCAGGTTGGACCTTCCCAGCCCATCTTGGAAACCAAAACGATCAAGGAAATGTCCGTGGTGGGTTTGCATTGGATGGGGGTGAGGGGTCCGGCCCACGCTCTTTGATTCCCTAGGTGGGCATGTTTGTTTGAGGTTGTGCCGGCGGCAAGCACTTCCTTCTACCGCCTCGTTGTAATCTTTACAATGAACTGGCACGATGACCGTGTCCACTGGCCACACTTTTCGGGTAAAGAAACTGAGGCTGAGAGAAACTCACAGCTTGCCAGGCAAACAGTTCAGTCAGCTGCCTCACCCGCTGTCTGGGGGACCTGACAGCGAGCTTGTGGGGGACTGCAGGCAGGGGTGAAGGTGGAGTTCGGTTCAAGTCTAGGTGGGCAGGGGCTGCCCCAGCAGAGGGCACTTGGGGGGGGAACCATAGGCTCATGTTAGCTCGTGTGGTTTGGGGTGTCTGTCCCCAGAAGTTGGAATCTGGAGTTATAAACCAAATCTGATGTCTAGATACTTGTAAAAGTTTGTGCGATTCAAACACACAATTTGTTGGAAGGCCGGCGTTCCCCCAACATGCCCCGCACACAGGCAGTCCTCAGTAAACAGCTGAGTGGAGCAACACCGTGACCCCATGGGATGTGGTCATTGAATGCGTGCAGGGCCCGGCCCTACTGACACAGCAGGAGCTGATGTGAAGAGTCCCTCGGCCACCTGCGGGGGTTGCTGGGAGAAGGGAGTCGGTGGGGTTATCACTTGGGGAGATACCACTTGAATTTCTTCCTGGGGCGCTCACTGGACCCCCTTTCTTTCTGGGGCTACTATTAACTTTGCTAAAAATACTGTTCAAAGTAACGAACACCATGCGGCCCCCTCAGAACCCCTGGGGTCCCGCACAATCGTGTGCCTGTCCTTTCTGCTTGACCAGGGAGACGCCACTCCCCTGTCAGATGTTTGAATATGGCCTCTGCAAACAGGCCTAAATGGAAAGCAATTAGAGCCCCTCGCTCCCCTGACCCCTCCTTCCCTTCCCTCCTTCCTTAGCAGCTGCTGGTGATGCCGGGACAGACCCAGGGCCACCAGCGCCCTCCATCAAGGACAGCTGGGCATTTCAAGTCCCGGATGCTGGGCGTGCCAGGCAAAGGTGATGAGTTAAATGGACCCTGCGCCTCCCCCCAGCGCGAGCCGTGCAGACTGTGACAAAGCTGCTGCCGAGTGTTTCACAAGTCCCACCGGACCCTGGCCACTGGCCCATGGCCAACTCGTCTTGTCTTAGGACTTCAGATTGGCAACATGTGAAAAGTTTCCAGTGACCTCTTTAGGCCGCCATCAGACGGTCAGCGGAGCACGCTCTCCGCGAGAAAAACAGAATCAGCAGAAGAACGGCGGCCAACGGCTGCCCATCAGTGCCCGCGGTCCTCCCGGGCTCCCAGGCTGGGCAGAGCCGGCTCCGTGCCTGCCAGCAAATCTGCTGTGGAGAGAAAACATGGCCACCGTGAAGCCTCTTTAAAAAAACTGCCAAGGACTCGAGCACAGGTCGCGACAATCTGGTAACTCCTGCCACGGGCCGTCGCGTCTCAGTACAGTGACCGGGCCTGGACGTGGAGCAGTTGTTGGGGACACAGGCGTCTGCACCGAGAGGGGACAGCCACCGGCCAGAGGGAGGTGGAGAAGCCGCTCCCCACCTGACCCCCGAAGGCAGCTGCTGGGGAAGAGAATTGCCTTCTGGAATATTATTTATTTCCTCATTTCTTGACCTTTGCTGGAGCGCGGCACCCTCGGGAGGCTATAAAAGCCTGGGAATAAATGATGCATGTGTTTATTAGATCACAGAGTCCTTGCTAGAGCGCAAGGTGAGGCCTGGCAGCTGCCCCCCTCCCTCCCCTCCCCTCCCCTCCTCGTTCCCCTCCCCCTTCCCCTTCCCCTCCCCTTGTTGGAATGCCCACACTGATTTTGCTAAAAGTTCTGGTTTCCACAGTCTCCATTTTGAGAAATCCATCCCCTGCCTGAAAGGCAACCACTTCGTCCCCATCAATCACGAGATGTTGTGCAACTCAGCTGTCCTAGGAGAGCTCGTTCCGTTACTCAGAAGCATGTTCTCTAAAAGCTCTAGGGACATGGAGTTGGTGGGGGTGGTCGGGGCCGTGGGGAGAAGCTCAGCTGGGTGACGGCAGGTGGAGACAAATGCAGGCCCTTCGTACAGCACCAGACAGCAGTGATAGGCTAGGGTGGGCAGCTGGGGATCAGGACAGCCCTGTCACTGTCCTGTCATCAGGAGCCAAGAAGGAAGGAAGGTGGGGACTCAGAGATGACACTTTGCTGGAGGTTGGAAATTTGGCAGTTGTCTGAAGCATGAGCGCTAACCCAGGGGAGGGGGGAGAGGGAGGAAGGGCTACTCTTTCCTGGGGGTGACAGGTTGATAGGTTTAAGTTACTGAACCTTAGAGCGCAGAACTGAGGCTGGGGAGGGAGGAGGCAGAGTTAGGGGAGACCTCTGCCCCACAGACTCAGAAACCTGGCCATCCACAGGCAGGCATCTACACAGCCTTTGTGCTGTGTTGTTTATGGATATCCAGGCATCAACGACACATTCCTCTCTCTAAACGGGAAGCACCTCTACCTGCTTAGAATCCCATACCCAGCCTTCCGCGCAGAGCATAGTGACCCTCAGAAAGGGGACAAGACAGTCACAACAATAGCAAAATAGACAGAAAGATGCTTTTTACAGAGGTAAAGTATTTCACATCCAGATGTGTTTTTAATAGACTCCCTGGTGGCTGTGGGGAGACACTGGGGGCCTTAACGGGGAGCAGGGCCAACTTCCCAGACACATTATTTGCAGCAATGATGGAAAGAGATGCTGGTGGCCATATACAGATGGGGTGTCCAGAGGGAGAGGCAGGCCCAAGGGGTCTCCCTGATGGCCACATCGCAGGACTTCAGTCCTGGTCAGGGGAGCTGGAGCTGGAGCTGGGGGAGAGGATGGGTCATGACAAGAGGCTGTGTGGGTGCAACATCTGTCTCTGTGGGGAACACAGGCCATGGAGAGAGGGTAGCTTGGGTTTTGTCCCAGGTGCGCATACCTGGAGCCCACAGGTAGACACACCTGGAGTCCACAGGTACACGCACCTGGAGTCCACAGGCAGACACAGTGGCAGAAGCTTGCAGAACAAACTAGAACAGAGAGGTATTTGCGAGCAGCTGGGGTTAGCTGGTTGTCCCTGTGGCCACGGCAATGCTTCCTGTGGTCGGCTGTGCCTGGTCACTTGTGACCTCCAAGTTGCCGGAGCTTCCCCGCACCTCACGGTCCTCTTGGTCCAAATCTCGGGGGACCGAGTCTACCCCCTTTGTGGAGCAGTCATTTGTTACACAGCACCGGGCCTATTGCCAGGCACAGGCCGACCTGCTGCAGGAATTCCACCTTGGTCTTCCTCCTGCCTGAGAGTGTGCAAACCCATCTCGCAGAGGAGGAAACTGAGGCTTCCAGCATCGGGGGCTTCTGCTGTCAGCAGCTGATACACGCTTGAGATGGGACTCAAGGCTCTTTTTCTCTGACTCAAGAGACCAAGCTCTGTGCCCCTGATTTCACAAATGAGCAACTGTCCTTTTTTATAAAAGGCCCGTAGACTGGCTGGGCGAGCCAGAAGCTTCCATTTGTCCCCATGAAGGCCAGTGCACGCTGGCTGCCTGCTTTCTGGCCTCCTGGTGGGAAGCTGTCCCTTGCTGGGCAGGGCCCCAGGGGCCCAGGGGCCCCAGTCTGTCATAAGTATAGCATGTGCACGTCTCTTAGGGGCTGAGCTAGAAGTGGGTGTTCTGTTCTCTCCATTTAGAATGGGCGAAGCCTTGTCTGTTCTCTGTGGGGAAATGTTCAAAGTGCCCCAGGCCGGCCACTCCCACCCTGTTTAGGGACTCTGTGCTGCTTCAAGTTTCATATTAAAGACCCCGCTGAGTGCCCTGGGAATGGCCAGGGTGTGACTCCAGTGGGGGTTCAGTGACTTTGAGAAGAGACTCCATTAAATCCTCACTTTGCTCAGGTAGACACAGTCTACAGTCTCCATTCACCCCGTCTGTGTGGAGTCCACTTTATGCAAAGGCTGCCAGGTAGATTTTCTCCAAATGTGGAGGCTACGTAAGGGGCAGACTGACTGAAAGCACAACCCACGTAAGATACCCCGCAGAAAGGTACTAAAGTGGGGTCCTGGGGACCCCCACATCCTCGCTATCTGCTCAAGCTGCTGAGAGTGACCTGTAGGCCAGCACATCTTGGAGCAAGAGATGTGTCCAGACCTGAAGAGGCCAGGGGTAGAATATGAACAGTCTCCGCATTCCTATTCCAGCGGCAAACGGAGGCGCCAGGCTGAGCTCCCAAGGCAGCCACCTCCCCTGTGGGCAGCTCTCCGAAGGGGGCTCTGAGAAGCAGGACCCAGCATTGTCCTTGTGCCGCGGGGTGGGTCAGCGGTCCTCCCGGCCACCTAGGGGCGGGGAAGACAGCAGCTCTCTCCCGAGTCTCCTTCCTGTGCAGACACCACCTCCAGCTTTCAGCCAAAGCCCGTGGCTCTCGGCTGCCCGGCAGACCTGCTGGGCCCCAGCCTGATCGCTGGGCATCCCAGCAGAGTGCCCCCAACACCTGCGCTCTTGCACAGGAGCCTGAACGGAAGCAACTGACTGACACCAACCCTGCACAGCCACTCCGTCTTTGGGTTCATCGCGGTCAAGGCCTCGCTTAGTCCCAGTGCTGGAGCTAAAGCCAGATGCAGAATTTCCTCCCTGAAATTAAAGGCAAAGAAACAATTCGCCCCCCCGTGGAAGCAACAGGCCAGAAACGCACTCGGATGGGGATGGTCGGGATTTAGGGGTGACCCGTTTTTTGCAGCAACCGACCAGCCCGGGCGTGACTCCGGGTGAAGATGCTGCCAAATAGCACGTGGTGCTGCCACACGCCGCCTCGGCTTCCAGAAGGCCCCGGGAAAAGGAGGCCCGGGAGGTTGCACAGCTACATTTCCTCTCGCAGCAGCCCCAGGCCTGAGCGCACCCACCAGAGGGAAATGCCGAGGCTCCCAGAAGGCTGACGTCAGCGTGGGCACAGCGCGGCTGTTGATGTTCTCTGAACTCAGTGGCATCAAAACAAGCAGTAGAAATAATTTGCATTCTCTGATTCTAGATGTTGGGTCCCTAAATATCTTGATCATGTTATTTTGCTAAAGATATCCTGATGGTGGGTCTGTATGTGATTTACATAAATGAGGCATTTGCATAAATTAAATTAACAAATAGAAATACATGCTTAGACAATGCTGATACCACTTACGACGCTCATAAAAATAAATGATGAGAGATGACATATGATAGGCCATGTGGCTTATGGGCAATCATCGCGCGCCCCTGACGCACGCTTGGCATTTCCTAGCCAGAAGAAAGAGGCAGCGCCAACTCTAGTGTTTCTGTCAGCGTGGTTCTCCCAGGAAGGTTCTAGAACAGGCTTCTGGGAGGAGGAGATGTCTGAAGGACCCTGAAAACTGGTTTAGAGTATTGATTAAACCCATCGACTCTAGATGCAAACTGTTGATTTCAAGTCCTGATCGTATCAACTCACGTGCATGGCTCCATCGTGCCTCCGTCTTCTCATCTGTAAACTGGGGTAGCAACTGTCCAGCCACCTGAGGTTGTTGTGAAGGTGAAACGAGTTCATGTACCAGGAGGACTCAAAGGTGCCTGGTGTTCAGAAAATCCACAGTACCCACCAGCTCTGTGTTTATGTGACGCTGTCACTTGCATGTTGCAAGAATGCCTTCCCAAGCTGCACAGGCTTTTGCTTCCTACCTGTTCTCTTTGCCTCCTAGCCTCTTAGCCTGAAGCTCAGATTTTCTTAGTCTGGGGAACCCTAAACAGAGAGAAGGAAAATCCCAGAGATTATTCTGTTTGCTGTCAAGTCACAGTCTGAATTGGGGTGCTGGGTACGCCTCCGTGTGGGTTCTCATGAGACAATCACAGATCCACGCTGCCAGATCACAGACACTTTATGAGTATGGTACTCTGCATTGCAGCGGGACTCCCGGGGTGCTGATGTGGCAGGTGGATTGCATGCAAAGAGCCACAGCTGGGAGGGAGGGCAGCTCCCCCACCCCCAGTTCTGGTCAGGTGAGGGATGGGAGGAGTGGAGACAGGAGAGTTCATTCTTTAGGTCCATGCATGCTCCCTGCATCCAGCCCTGTTTAGTCTTTGACACAAAAGCCATCACGAGGGTCACAGATCTGCTAGTGACTCTGCTGAGGCCTGTATCCCCTGGCCTTGCCTCCAAACAGTCAGAGAGTCAGAGCATCCCAGGGTGCCTCCTCCCTTGCTCATGCTCCAGGGAATGATTTTATATTTACTTCTTTGAAAGGGCATTTTTTTCTTAAGAAGAAATTTATTTCTTTAATAAATTTTAATTTTTTCTTCATTTTACTAAAGAAAACATAACTGATGCTCAGAGGCCAAATGGCCTGGGCTTTGAACTGATGTGGGGCCGCAGAAGATACTGTTCTCCAGTGAGATGCAAATGTTCCCTCTTGAGCGGGGACCACCTCGAGTACAAACTTGTGTTCATCAGCTGCGCTCTAAGCCACACGTTCCCTCTGAAGGTTTATAAACCCACCTCCCATCTCTCCGTCCCAGACTCTCCTCCTACCACTTGAGACAGCCTTTCCCACAGTGCCTCCCTTGGTAATTAGGGCAGGGATCGGTGGGCTTTCCTGCGCCCCTGATCCCAGCTGTGGGGTCTGAGGGCAGCCGCAGGCCCTCTGCTCTGGAACAGACACACCTGCTTTGCAGCCCAACCTCGCATCGGGCCGGCGTGGACAACCCTGGAGGGCAGCGTGCACATTTCTGGGGTCAGCCTGGTAATTACCATAATAGCAGCTCTCAGGAATTCAGCCGCCCTTGCGGGGTCAGACCACGTGCTTCACACATGCTTTCTCCACCACCCTGGCGGGCAGCCTGGCAAGCTTTGCATTCGTGGAGGTGGAACCTGACTGCTGGGGCATCGGGCTGAGGCCCCTGTTCCTGGGGTTGCAGCATTTGCAGAGACCATCAAGTCCAGCACCACAGGCCCACTGACCTTTGTCCACGCTGATCCTTCCTACCTGCTCTGGGAACACACGGGGGATCCCACCCCCCTGGGCCCAGCTGCTCACCTGACGTTCTCCCTGCCCATCTGTGACTGTGTCATGGGTCTCTGCCCTGGGAACTGAGACCAGTGATGTGTCCCTAGCCCTGGGCCCTCACACTGTCACATAAGAACAGCCCAGTTCCTGCCCTGCGTCTTCCTTCACAGGGCTCCTGGCACGATCAAAGGAGACAGGGAGTGCAGAAGGCACCAGGTTGTTGCTGGTGTTATTTTCCCGCCAGAACACCAAGAACAGCTTGCTGGAGACTTCCACGCAGGAAGGAGAGAGCCCACTCTTGAATTCCAAGTCTGCCTTGCTGGCCCCAACCTTTCTCTTAATTAAGTGCCAGATTCAACTATTCCCCCTCGTGCTGAGTGGTCCAGAGGTAGAGGGAAGATCTTGTGAGAATGTTGAAGATGAAGGCAAGAGCTAACAAGGGACAAGGACAGGTTATGACAGTTCCTTCTCCCCTCCTCTAGCACAGGAAGAAAGTCAGGACATCTCTGAAGATGTCAGCCTCCTGCTAATAGCATGCAGTCCCACATGAATGACTTCCAGAAGATTCTGCTATCGATGTTGATCTCCCATTAGGGCACATTTCATAAGCGGTTGTCCACCAACCACCCCCACATCAGAGTGTCTAGGGGTGCTTCCTACAAGGCCAGATGCCTAAGCTCTGTCAGAATCTGAGGGTGAACCGAGTCAGTATCATGCATGGTTTATTGTTCTTCTCCCCTCAGATTGTATCCATTTGCCATCCTTTATATGGCTGTGTCAGTCCCCCTCCATGTGTGCCCAGACTCCACACAGCCTCTGACAGCTTCCTGTGCTGACATCCCCTCCCCTCTTCCTTCTTCCCTCCACTCTGCTGCCCTTTCCCCTCTAGCGACCAATGTGTTTTTCACAGTCTAAGAACGGCTTGGCTGTGCTCTGTTCATTTGTTTTCTTGGCAATTCGTAGTCCACACAGTGAAGCCTCCCAGTATCTGTCGTTCATGTTCTGATTCATTGCCCTGAACACAATTGCCTCCAGATCTGCCCATTTTGTCCCCAAAGGCATGATTTCCATCTTTCTAGCAGTGAAGTAGCAGTGGTTCATCAAGCTACATCCCTCGATTTCCCGAGTGTCGAATCCTCCATCATTGGGCGCTTAGGTTGGTTCCAGGATTTGGTAATTGTACGCAAGGCTGCTGGGAAGTTGGAGCGCATCGTCTTTTCTCAGAGTTTCCATCGTCTCTGGGTGGGCACCTGGCCGAGGCGGGACTGAGCGATATGGTGTTTCTATTTGTATTTGGCCAAGGTATCTCTGTGCTGTTCTCCTTGGCAGCCGCACCAGATGACATCCCCACCCACAGTGGACGACTGTTTGAGTCTAAAAGTGGAAAAGCACAGTGTTGGGGCCAGGACTGCTCTTCTGCGGACAGTGGCGATAGTTTTACTGAGCATCTCAGAGTGAGTGGACATGACATTTCAATTCACTTGAGCAGCTGGTGGCAGATGTCATGGGACTTGGTGATCCCATTCGAGAAAGGAAACCTGTGATCAACATCAACGTTCATCTCTCCTCTCATCATGTATCACCTTTGCTTCTAAGAGGAATTTCCCTTAAAGAGCCCCTGATGCCCATACCCATGATCTTGGCATTCATGCATCCTATACGTCACAGCTAATAAACAGGTGAACACTTTTTCGAAGGCAGCGACCATGTGGTATGCATCTACTTGCAGGGAGAGAGGATCAAGAGAGGCGGTGCAATGTGGTTACCCTAGACTGTGCCTTGCGCTTTCGCTGAGATCCATCTAGTTCTGATGTGGAACAATGGAAAGGGGCTGATACTTAGCAATAATGGCTTGGAACACCTTCCTCCTATTTGCCTGATCAACAGAGTGTTCCAAACAGGGTCTGCACGGACTCCAGGCAATGCTTCTGAAATAGTCTCTATGGTGGATTTCACACCCTTTGCACTGGGTGCTCCACTTAAAGCAGGTTTATGTTTTGGAAATTACGATGGAGCAGCAAAGCAGAGAGAGGACCATTGGGACGAGGTCGTGGGAGATGTCTGGGCAGGGAATTCACAATGAAGAATCTTCCAGAAATTTGGACCAGGGGAGAAGGAGACATGCAATGGAAGGAGGAATGTCAAAGTCAACAGCAGAAACAAAGGGAGAGAAAAGATGTGTAGAGGTGATGAGGCAGGTAGGGGGGTGCTTCTTCAAAGGACCCAGGCCAGGTGGGCTCTGTCTTTCCTGCTTCTGTTCTGCTTCCCGGCACCCATTAGGGTCACCTCCAGTGCTCCCGGAGTCGAGTCTGCCCATGACAATGACCGCAGTGCCGGGAAGCGGGAGTGGGAATGAGCCGATTCTCCTTTCCTCTCCCGTGACATCTATCAGAAAGGACTAGCTTTTGAGCACCGAGAAGGGGGGGGGGATAAGCAGAAGTAATTTATTCGGGATCTTTGAGAGGATAATAGCCAATTATTTGTTTATAACACTGGTTAAATTTTCATTAGGCAGATTAATGGAATATCATGTACTGTCAACATTGGACTGAGGGGTGGTCTGTAAGAGATAAACGGGCAAACAGGCTCTGTGTCTCTCTGAGTAAATTAGTTTTTGCTTTCCTGTTTTTCATATGAAAATGGGAAAGGTGGGCAAGGTGGTGCATTTTAAAACAGGTCTTGAGATGGGCCAAATTGGTTAAATATGAAAGCAATCCTGGTAATAAATACATTATAATAACTTAGCATCATGGCCATAATTTTGATTTCATGAAAGTCTGGGATAATGTCGATTTTTAACCTGCTCTCTTAATACACATTTCCTCTCCCTGAACTCAAACGTGGCTTGCTGTGAGGTGAAAACATATTACTTTGGGAGGCCCGATTTGTCTGTAGGATGCGCTCAGCATTACAGCTGCTAAGTGCAAGAGGCTCCGGGCTTTCTTGTGAGTTGCTGTATTGTCATCGTGGGAGGCAGGAGTGGCTGGTATCAGGCTCGGAGCTGCCTGGATTCAGGAGCAGGGTGAGGTGCTTATGGTGCTGGAGATAGATTGAGTGTGCTCCTCTCAGCCTTTTATTTGAAGGTCCATCTCTGGCTAGGGCTGGAGCCCGAAAGGGGTGGCTTTAAATTTTGATTTTATTCCATGTCCGAATCAGCGATCAAACTTTAAAATCAAAAATTATATTAGCAAATCAGAAGCCACTCACCCACGCTGCAGTGGGTCATGTCATAATCATTGATATTCCACCGCTGAAGAAAAGTAATTGGCAATTTGATTTTTTAATTTAATTAGCAGGAGAGTCATTAACATTTCCATATAGCGACCGCAAGGAAGAATCTTCATTTGCAGCTCAACTCTGGATTAAAAAAAAAAGATGTCATTACTTAGAAGAAAGCTGATAAAATGTAATTTCTTGCTTAAAAAAATAAGAGGGAAGGAAGGCGGGGCGGAGAGAATAGGAAGGAAGAAATAGAAGGAGGGAGGGAAGGGCCTTTGCAGTGTTGTGGAAAATCAACTAAATGAGACCTGTTGTTCTTTTTATAAATTGCCAAAATGTGCAGCAAATATGTCTCATAGAATTTCTCTAGGAAAGATACAGCACTGCTGCGAGTGAACCACCATCTCCATCTGTGTGCTGACCTCTCTCTAACTAATTCTAATTCCCAGCCTGAGTCACTTAAACCAGTATGTTTTTTTTCTAGAAAGGAAAACCAATGTGCCGTTTCTCACAGAACTGTTGCTACCACCAGCTTGCCAGGTCAGGGGCAAGAGGCTGCCCCAAGGGCCATGCCGGACACAGGCCGTGTGTCCAGGCCTCTGCCTAGCTGGCCTTGATTCTGCTCCAGGTCTTCACTGAGAAAGGGTTGGAGAGGGGCAGCGAGTTGAACAGAGTCAAGTGTCTGGTGTTGTTGGGACATTGGGGGGTCTATGAAGACAGTTGAGGTTCCCACCCTTCCTTCTGAGCACCCACATCCTCTCCTAGTCATAGATTCCAGAGACCAGCAAGGGGACTAGTGTCGCTGGGAGGTAAACTGCTCTGGAGTGAGAGAAACAGGGACCGAAGGTCACCTCTGTCTGTGACATGCTGAGGGTCCTTGCGTGGCTGGCAAGGGCTTTCAGAGCCTGGAGGGACAGTCATGTCTTCAATGCAACAACAACCCAGTGTATCTCAAACATGGTTACTTTCATGGTTGACCAGTTGGGACGAAATAAGACACCTTTGTGAGTTCAGTGGGAGGGGGAGGGAGAGGGGGAAACAGTTTCAAACTTTTCATGCACTTGACAAAGTTTAGGACAATCGCCTTTAGCTAGAACACCCATGAACCTCAGTTCTCAGAGTCTGGGCTGTCAGAAGCCTTTGTGGCCCCTTTGGTTATATTCAGACTGAATCCCTTTGACTGGAGGGTGGAGACCGCCCCTTGAATGTAGACTCACGGTGCTTTGACTGGCAGTGAAGGGCGGTCGCAGGGAAGAAGGCTGTGCTGGGTTTTTTTCTAATTTGGAATATGAAAGATATTCTCTGGGCTATTACATCCTTTTAGTGAAGTCAATTCACATTCTTTTGGTGGTTTATCCTACTTATAATGATCAAATCCTAGAGCCAGAACTTCTAATGCAAACCACTTTTACAGCTGTAATTGGATCTAAGGCAAATGCAACCACCAAGTGGCCTAAGACTCCCTGGCAATGTTCAATCAGGATATGATATCGCTTATGAAAGTGATATCTCACTATTGATACTTTTCCCAAGAGGAGCACAAATTAGAGACATACTTGAGCAATTCTGAGGCCTCGCAGACAATATGAGAATAGGCCACTGGTAAAGTGGGGATTCTCCAACGTAGTATGATGTGCATTTCATTGTGGTCATTTAATGGAAACCCTATGAAAGTCTTCTGCTGGGTCTGGGGGGAAAAGAAGTTCTAACATTTAGGGAACCACATGAAATGTGGTTCTTAAGAAAATTCGAGAACTGATAATGTTAACAGCATTAGAAAGCAGACTTGGAGGGACTGAGATACATGGTCACAAAGTGAAAACATATGGACTTCCCCGGTTTACCCACCCCAGTAGGACCCTGCTCTAAGCCTCTGCACACTTGTGTGTGTGCACTCGTTCATTCACTCTCATGCATGCACACACATACTCCAAACTCAGGGCTAGCTCATCTGCAAGCCTCTATCAATAAATGGCTACTACTCCTATGTGAACATAAGTGGTAGGTATGAAGCTCAGTCTGTAAGATCAAATAAACAAAAACAGTCATTAGGTTGACTGTATTCTATGTATTTTTAAATAGGCATCTGGTGGTTTCTATTTTCAACATCATTTCTGACTTCAGTACATTTGACCACTCCTCTCTCCATCCCTGGAGCTAAATTACCATTTCAGGATCTTGTGCAGTGAGAGGAGGAGATTTAGAACATCTGGTCTACCTGCCATCAGCCTACAAATATTAGAGCTGAGACATCTGCTGTGCCTTTTCAGGGTATTCCTTCAGTTGCTTCCGTATCATTCTTGCAATAGTGAAGATTTTGCCAGGTTGCCTCTGATCCTTTCTAGCTAGACACACCATACAGTCACCTCTCTCTAGGATCTTATCTCTTAAAGACATTTCCAGAAGACATGGACTTTCTCCCCAGCACAGAGAGTAGTCCTGCCTCTTTCTTAACCTCTTTAAACTTCCATTTGCCCTTGGAACATAGTGGTTAATGAAGAGCACTAGCTTACATGTGATGCCTATGAGACAACATATATGTCCTGGGAGCTGATGCAAGCCACCTTATTTAGCCTCAAAACCCATGTCATGGGAAACCATTTAGTCTTCTTTGAACTCATTTTTTGTCTATAGTCAAATAGCCACTATGTCAACTCAACAATACCTGCTCTCATGGAATTAATATTGGATGGATAAGATACAGGGATGAATAGGTCATCTCAATAAGAGTGAATAAGTGCTTGGGGAGAGGTATGAGGAAGGGTATTGTGGAAGAATCTTGAAGGATTGTAAGGTCAGTGAAGGATTCCAGGCAGAGATGCCATTATTCTCCTGTTGTCCATCCTTGTCTGTAGCTAGCAGGAGTGATGTAGCATTCCAAAGTCACAAATCTAAGCAGTCTGGAGCAGAAAATGAAATCACAAAATCCAGGTCACCCTGCCACAAACTGTACTTTGCATGTCCCCTCTAAGTGTGCTAACTCCTAACTCCTAAAAAGAATTATCCTCTTTGAACTCTTCCTAATCCATTGACAAATTTCAGGGTTGGGGAACAGAAAAGAGAAGGTAGTTTGGAAAGAGAAAAAAATCATTGATAAGGAGAGGAAATCAAAGAGATCACTGAAGCAGGAATGGAACCCCAAGACTTTATAACTCTCTCCCTTCTACCCAAATATGTCCCCTTTCCCACTTAAGGATACACCTGCCTCCCCTAGAAGGTGGCAGTTCCCAAGGACCAGGGGCCATCTTACTTGCCACTAAAAATCACTCAATCAATGGCACATGGGAGGCAATTAAATATTTGAAAACCAGAAAGAATTGAGATGCCCATGTCTATTATAACTGAAGTTCCTCGTGACACTTCAGATGAATCTGTAAAAATGATAATGACAAATTCCTCTCTACTGCCTAGAACTAGAACTGGGAAAAGTAGAGGACTATATTTTGAATTGGGTCAGCCTACACATACATACTCTGTTAATTTTATTTTCTAACTTTTGGAATAATAGTATAGTCATCAGAAAAACCACATGCAATAGTTTGGTATAGTGCCAGTATAGACATCCAGATTCTCTCTGACTCTCATATATATGTGACTTTGTCTATATCATATATGAATATATATATATATGATGCCTCTCTCTATATATATGACTATATATCATGCCTCTATATGTATATGACTATATATATATATATATATCATGCCTGTATATATCTCATGCATAAATGTGCATACTGCCTTGGTCAATAAAGCAGAAACCTGCCTTACATGTATTTCAAATCGTGATCTTTGAATCACAGAGAGCACGAACTGCCAGTGGTCACAACCCCCATAGGTGATGTCATGGAGATGATAATCTCCAAATTGCCTCTAATCCTATAATGGCTTCCAAACCACATATTACGCCACACGTGACAAGCCAATTACTAACACCACCATTTTCATGTATGCAAAAGACAGCTAGCTTTTCAGCCCTGCGATTAGATGAATGCACAGCTACAAATTAACTGGCAATCTCAGTGCAATATGAGGAAACTGCCATTCTTCTGACATTCCAAAGAAAACCATAACCAAACAGCCACCGTGAAAGCCAGTGTCATCCAAGCATATGTGTCCATCCACAAGGCAAATGTCACTCCAGGGCGGCTGGCTTTTCTCTGAAGTGGGAAAACCAGAGAGATTCTCTATTCAATGAAGAGGCTACTGGGAACTACAGCATCTGGATTCCAAGCTACAAAGCTCAAGAAGCACCGACTTTTTGCACTAAGTTCCCCCAACTCTGAGAATTATGATTAAAAAATGGTGGGGAAGAAGTCTGCCTTTTGTATCATTTCAGAGCCTGGACAGCCCAACCAAAACCTAGAGAAGAGCTTCCCTCCATGACCGGGCAGGGTTCAGCCACAATTCACAAGGCTGGGGTTCTGGCATCCACCAGGAGGCTAGCCAGGAAAGCTGACACCAGTGAGCAGTTTGAAGAGAGGAAAGGACCCTCAGTAGGAAACCTCCCCCAGCCCCTGGGCATCCAGATAAACCCTCACCTGGCATTTACCAACCTGACCTTTGCTTTCTGTACAAATCAGCAATTTCTCGGTGGATATTCCAATCGCTTCCTCTTTTAGGGTTCATAGTGTTCGGGAATTTGTACTCACACAACCACTGACACTTGGGAGGCTCTCAGTAGATAATTTCTTGAATGAATCAATCAATGAATGGTTGAATGAAGAATGGATGGATAGACAAAAAGATGACAGATAATGGATTAAAAAAATGAACTTATCTAACATTCCATTTATGTGTCCTGGGATGATTCAAAGACAAGTACAAACAACTGTATTTTCACAACCATCTCATCTGAAACTTCCCTCCAAAAAGAATGCCATGACTGTAGAGATAGGATATATTACTGTCTAGTCACTCTTTAGATTTTAACACGTTCTTCTCCCTTAGAAAAAGTATGGTGGCCTCCTGCCTACAGTGAGGAGCTGTGTCCTCTGCACAGTGGATGTATAAAAATAGATTTTAACAAGAGATGGATGGTCCCAGATGGATGTGGTTGGGGTGTGGAAGAACATCTTGAACTATTTTTCAAACATTTCAGTTTCGGCAAAAACCAAAACATGTTTTGCCAATCACTTTCCCTTAATTTTAAAACCCATGGATTTCAAAGGAAATTTAATCTGAATGTTTCTACTTCATTTACCCCAGCGCTTCAAAATGTTCTCCTGAAAAAGTGAACCGATGTCCCAGAAGTTTAAAGAACCTTTTATAGTTTGCTGGTTCCTTTTAAACAACGACCCACTTAACAATTTGAGGGAATCAAAAGACCCTAAATCTTGAAATAAAAGGAAAAAATAGGGCACGTTAGCTGAAATTTGGACCTAAGAGTGGGCAAGGATTTTGAGACAAAGAAAAATGGTTAAAATTAAAAATAAAGGGAAATGTAATTTCCTTTTAAAGATGAACAAATGATACATGATTGATGAATAAGAATCCTGCTAGGGATTGCTTCAAACAGAGCATTGCTCCACAGTTCTCTATATTAGCCATGATTGCAGATCTAGGCTCATTTGTTCACTTGAGTTTATTTGTGATAGAATTCAACTATGAGGATGCTTTACAAGGAAAGTGAGAGAGATCTTATGGGGGCTCACCTACAATTCTTTTAAGATACCACTGACTTCATAATTCAATGGCTGGTAACACTTGGGAAAGGTCTTAACAGAGGTGGCTAAGCAGAGATGGCCGCTCTCTGTGACCTAACCTGCTATCCTTTGGTTTCTCTGGAGCCACTGTGTAAGTTACAAGCTGGGAAAAGCATGGACTAGGGAACCTGTGTCCCTTTCATTGGCATCACCAGGGGAAATTTAGTGCACAGCAGAAATCCAGTCAACACCCTTGTTCCATATAGTTAATATACTGTTTGACACTACTGTGGCCAGCAGAAGAATTAGCCCATCTCCCCCAGACCACCCACGCTACTTATAGCTAATAACTAACACATGGGGAGACCGTGGCTAATGGCATCCTTAGGTTCAGCATGTTTGTGTTCCATTTTCCCCCTCTTCATTAGCATTCACCCATTCAGTGGACAATTATCGAGTGCCCGCTCAATGCCAGGTGCTGATTTGGGCATTTTGTCAGACACACAAAGATGTGGGAGCTTGAGTAACTGCTGTCAGGAAGCACATGGACTCAAGAAGTGACTACACCTTGGCACTGTTACTCCTGCACAGTGGTGGTCAGTCTCCTACGTATGAAGGGGGGTACAGTCATTCATTCATGCATTCATTCATTCACTCTTCACAAGACTTTTTTTCAATTCTGTTTGAGGGAATGCTGATGTACAATGATGGATGCATTTTAGGGGGTTTAGGCTCCCACTTCTACAGATGTGTGTTATTATACCCACCACCTTTCCAACCACTTCCTTCAACTTTGGGAAACAAACCCAAATGGAGCAGCTCATTCTGCTTCCCAAAGATGTGAGTTACTCAGTTAGCATCCTGGAGTCAAACAGCAATGCCACCTTCATGCAAGGAGACCTCAAGAGCAGACACCCTAACCCTATTTGGGGTCAAATGGAAAAACTCAAGACCTTCTCTGACACGTTCTGAAATGACAGGAGAGTGTCAGATGTGTGAAAATGGCCCAGAAGGAAAAGCAGGAATCAGACTACTCGAGAAGCTGATGGAGAAGGCCTCCAAAGGAAGGCAGTTAATAGAATTTTCCCATCATGCAATGCACCTGCCTTGACACCAGAAGTCTTTGACTTCTCAAAGCTTGCCAGTCCTGGTCCCGCCACATTAACTGGCCTCCCAAACAAAGATTCCAAGAACCACACGTTTTTAATTATACAAAGTAAAGGTTGATGAATGATTCATACAACTAATCTAAACTTGGGCCAGGTTAAAATAATACTGTGTAATAACTTATATTTATATAGCTCATAAGAGTTCTTTTCCTCAGAGCTCAAAGTGGTTCTCAGATACTATCTCATCCCTTCTCATAACATCCTTGGGAAGCAGACATGGTAAGGGTAACCCTCGCTTTCTGGCTCTTGCCATGGACAGGGCGGTCAGGGTCAGAACATGTCAGGGTCAACAGCACACGGCATGGCAGACTACACTCCCAGACCATGTCTGCCCCAGAGAGAAGTCCTCTGAAAAATCTGGAAATTTAGTGTTGGGGTGCTGACAAGCAGACTTCCTTTCTGCTAGAGAATGGCCACATTTGTGGTGAAGGGTGGGATGGTGCCATCTCAAGACCATAACATTCCCTCTGTCTTAGTAGCTCTGAGGGGCAGCAGAGGTAAATGGGAACTTGAGGTGCAGAGAACATTAAGAAACGCCTAGTCAAACCCCAGCTTGTGAGCTGCAAGAGTCTTCCTCTCTACCAGAGCATGAAGGATGCTGGGAGACAACAGGACCTATTGCAGTAGGTATCTATATGCTCTGTCCCACTCCCTTAGGCCTCAACCTTAGCCTATCACTGCCTGTCCCCTGCCCAGGGTCCAGGTTCTCCAGTCCTGAAAGGGGTCTTTTCTACATCAGGTCAGCTGGAAGTCCCTCATTAACTTCCCCCAAGTGGGGTTGCATGTGAAGAAGTCTGAGCTCTTCCCGCTTTGGGTAAAATAGCTGGGGGGGGGGGGGAGACGGTTCTAGTGCTTCCTGGGGATTCAGCTCCAGGTGCCTGAAGTGCTCACTGGCTGGGCATCACCCCTGAAGGTCTTTCTATCCCCATCTCACTGCCCAGCAGGAGACTGGCCCAGAATTCTTGCCACAGCCTCTGCTTCAGGTGTGGGACCTCTGCTTCGAGTGTGACCAAAGGCCTCTCATGCGCCACTCCTGATAGTTCAGGAAGGAGCCCACTTCAATGGCCCCCGCCTCAGGAAACAGCTGCATCTGCCTGTCCGTCTCCCAAGCTGTCTGTTTTCCCTGAGATCCCTGCACACCTTGGGAGGGAAAGGATGTTGCTAGGTCTGAGGTGGGACTTGGGCAGAGAGAAGTAAACGCAGAAGATCCACTCTGCACCTAAAGCGTCACCTCAGAGTCCAGCTTCTTTTAAATTCCAGTGAGGGCTGCTTAAGGAAGTGAGCAAGGAGTAGCCTTTGGAGATGCACCTTGTCATTGTTTCAGGCAGCTGAATTTTTAAGGCCACCTGTTTTGTGGCCAAGGGCATATGTGACATAGTGTCAGCCACATCACATGCAGAATTCCTTATGACCAGGCCATTGCCCTCTAGTGGTTTCAGAGGTATTTGCAGAATGTAAATCCATCCATCCATCCATCCATCCATCCATCCATCCATCCATCCATCCATCCATCCATCCATCCATCCATCCATCCATCCAAGTCATTGCAGAGCTCCTGCTCTGCTCCAGACTTATGCTAAGGACTGGCACATAGTCAGTTGGGACACCTGGTCTTGAGTTGATGACTTCGTGAATGAAATAGGAAAACAAGTCAACACTCATAACTGAAGAACTGAAATTTGTGATCCTACTTCTGAGGAAAAGCCATGGGATGCAACGAGAGGAAAACAGGACATACTAGATTTGAAGAAACCAAGACTCAGAGATTCTCAATCAAAAGAGTTAGGGTGGAAATCAGCAGGGTAAGGAGAGAAGCTACATGTGGGAGGAGAATCCAGGCAGAGAGATCAGCACAGCACAGATCCTGTGAAGGAAAAGAGC
The DNA here is from genome assembly GCA_004024945.1 of Uropsilus gracilis. Classification (NCBI taxonomy): domain Eukaryota; kingdom Metazoa; phylum Chordata; class Mammalia; order Eulipotyphla; family Talpidae; genus Uropsilus; species Uropsilus gracilis. Next base: position 34,668 of record PVHY01015942.1, read on the forward strand.
TTAGACAGGTGACTCCTACCTCAGTTGTTAGTCCTGGGACCCTGGGCAAGACACTTAACTCCCCTGTGCTTATGTGTAAAGTGGGGATGGTGATTGTAGGAGGTGCCTCTCAGCCCTCAGGGGCTCAGTGTGGGTTGGTTACACATCATGTGCTGAATCAGCACAGAATTGACCGAGTTGTGGGAGCTCTCTCTCTCTCTCCCCTCTCCCCTCTCC
>PVHY01015943.1:0-34892 GCA_004024945.1 Uropsilus gracilis
TATTTGCTTATCCTTAAAATAGAGATTTGAAAGCATGATTCAATTTCCAAAGTTTTGATTGGGATATCATTTGGGAGTTGAAACTGAGGAGAGCCAAGAAGATTAAAACCCGTCACTTTGCCTGAAGGATTCCAGAGACTTCCAAGGAAGATAGAGAATCTTACCTCATTTGGCAGGCCTGAAAACTCCATAAAGAAAAGGTTTAGGAACCTAGAAATGAGAAAATTAACCCAAAGGTACAGAAATTACATGTGCACTCTTGCAAGACCATATCATGGCATGGCTCCTGGGGTTTGGATAAGTCAAAAGAGAGCACAATCTAAGATCCAACAAAGCCCCCCCCCAAAAAAAAAAAAAGCTGACTTGCTATTCTGCCTTATTACCTAAAGCAAAATAAATAAATAAATAAATAAATAAATAAATACATAGATTAGATTTAATTTGCAATATATTCTATTGTATTGCTTTTTAAAATTGGGATGAAGGCAAAGATAAAGTGATTTTAATAGTAGTCACTCATGTTTTTGATATTTTCTTCATTTTTTCTTTTGATGCTTCTATTTATTTGACTAACAATTCCAGGTTTTTTTGTTTGTTTGTTTGTTTGTTGTTGTTGTTGTTGATGGTGTTTGTTTTCTTAAACCATTTTCTAAAATAGAAGACATTGAAACATTAGTTATATATGGGCAATGCCTGCTGACTGATAGCTTGTTCCTTTAAGTACACTGTAATCCTGTTCCTCATTTCCATCAATAGCCTCATTACAATAGCCTTTAATAGTTCATATTTCTAACAACATCTGTTCATGAAAAATTAGGTACTCTACAGACTAGAGTGAGCTGAACAGTGTTTTTCAAAAATTAATGTTCACTTTTATGGCAAGTTTTGATCTAAGTTGGAAATATGGTATTTTCATACACAGTTATAATAAGATCACAATGAATTAGGGTGTGCCTTTAATCCTATGAGTGATGTCCTTGGAAGAAGAGAGAGCTGTGTAGAGACAGACAGGCAGCGATTGAAGGAAAACACATGCTAGTGAATGCCAAGAAATGCTGGGGACCATCATAGACTAAGAAGGATACAACATTATTCCCTGAACCAAAGAGCCATAGCCCTGTCTATATCTTGACTTGCAATGTAATCCACAGAAATCATGGTAGAATAAACCAATTTAAAATATGTATTTTGTGGTAATTATTTGCATGCCAAAAGTAGTTAACACTGAAACTTTAAGATTTGAGAAAAATTGCATAGCATGTTATTTACACTAACTTACACTTAATTAACTGATGAGGGCAATGATAACAATTCATAAAAGAGTAACCATAACTCTTAAGTAGAATGAAGTTACCTACTAACTGGAGAAAAGGGAAAGCAGCATGTTTTATGTGTTCTCGCATAGTCAAGACAAGAAAAACATTTTGAAGAGAGATTTTTTTTTGCTTCCAAAAGAGACTTTTTGTAGCTATGATATCTTCACCATCAATTATCTTCTCTTTGTCCATGATATCACAGAAAGATGACTTGATTATTTATACTTGCACAGTGTACTGATACTATTTCTGAAGTTGAATGTTAGAATTAACTCAAAAAGTATTAACATTTTAAGTAATAAAAATAATACATACTAAAATACACTGCACACATAACATTTTAAATGAAACTATAATTTCAAGCTGATGTATTTCACTATAAAATATATAAACTATATTTAAGTGATATATTTTTTAACAAATTAAATGTTTTTGAACCAAAATCTAAAAGCAACCTCCCTTACAAAATATTTTGTTAGCTATTTCACAATAATGATCATTAACAAAACAATACAAAATAACTGAGATCAAATAAAAAAATTCTTTGATTTTTAGCATTTTTTTCAAGAACTCAAGGTCAGATATGATTATCCTCCTGGTCACAAGTCAGGAATTAAGCTTAAATTTGAATAAACTCAGCTGGGTTTTACTCCAGGCTTTGGAGATAGTAGAACATTTCTTGCTGTCACCAAAGCAATAGCAAAAAAGTTTTGAATCTAAGTTTCCACTCTCATCTCATACTTATGATTTTATTTTATTGGCTAAAAGAAGTTATATGACTTACCCTCCATTATGATTTGGGAAAGGGATAGCATATTCTACTCAAAATGAAATTGTTGTAGTTGTGTTACTTCTAATACTAATGAAGGGAAACAAAAATCAGGGAAACACCTCAGTCCACCAGAACTTGAAAGTGGAATCAAAGGAATTGACATGTCTATGATACAAAATGCAAAAGAGCTGAAGCTACCCCAGGCAAGTGAAAGTATAGAGACTGGCAGTGTGGAGTGTAGGAGATTTGTACATTGTCAACTTAGCTAGTTTGGAACTACATTTTCTAGAATCCCTTTTACCAAACACCATGGAATACTATGTGGAAAAAGTTTATAGACAGAAGATATTTTGTTGCTGTGAAGATCACAAGTCAGGGTATTGGGAGAAACTCTTGCCAGGTGATTTTTGCTTCCTTACCTCCTGATCATGGGCATCCCCAATTTTTAGCTCTTCCAACTTCTGTGGATTTTCTCCTTCAATTTTTCTGAGTTCTTGGCTAGGCAGTTGTGCTGCTCTAGTAGAGAGTATTGTGTGGGCCAACAGTGTCATCGAGGTGGATGATTATCAGAGGTAAATGCAGCTTTTCCTGATAGAGGGTGGATAGTTGACTTTTCAGGAAAAATAAACTCTTGTTAGAAATTATCTGCTAATACCACAGTGAAAATTTTCCCACCATAGCCTATTTCAACCTACCTGTGTGATACTGATGCAACAATATCTAAAAATCTAGCACTTGGCACTGATATGTTAATATGAACCAGCTACATAATTCCAACAGCCATATGTAAGATACAGAAAATACAGGTTTTCATCCCAAGTTTTTCCTTGAAGTGTCCATTGTATTGTAGGTTCCAGTTTTGCCCTTATGGATGCCAGTTTGCTATTATATCTGTCATTCATCTCCTAACTACCAGCTTAAATAGGGTCATTGATAAACCAGTGTCTTAAGCAGGCTAGAGTTGACCATAGCACTCATGATTGCATAAGAATTAATAACTACAACAAATTACTTTACTTCTTTATGATAGGCTAAACTTCTTTGATCAATACCTACTAATTTACTATATTGTTCACCCCATCACTACCACCCCAGGCAGATAAAAATGTCTGCCAAATTGATAAGCACTAATCAAGAGCTAGAGACCATGTCTGCATACAAGAAGTCTATATCTGAAACAAGAAATATAATAAGTCACTATCTGAATCAGCTTTGAAAAAAATCTTCATTCGTGAACATTTCAAGGAACTATAGAAAGAGGATCAATGTCCACTGGTTAACACCCTAACCAAAGTTACTCTAATTTTATCCTAGAATTCTACTGGGCATTGACTATATATTTTCCTGTTAAGTCTTCATAAGTAGAAGATATAGTGATGTCTGGATAAAATAATCTCATTATAATATGTATGTCATATCATTCCTATAATCTATCACTCTGCCTCAAGAATAACACTATACTACCGTTCAGAACTAATATCCATTATTCTTCTAAAAAATCTTGTTATTTTGCTTTGCTCAATGGTACAGTTAACTGGGTTAATGACCATAGAACACATTGGATAAATATTCAAAGATATTTCAATATGGACTAGTGAATTTATAACTGATTTTTTTTTCAAATATGCTAATATTTAAGGAACTTGGTCCATGTAGGAAGCCTGCAAATTATAATTGGATGCAAACACTGTCTCAAGTCAGAACTATGTTTACAAAAACTTATTTTTCTTCTTTTTCTTTTTTATTGGAAGTAAGAGACCAATAAAAATATATATTCATGTAGTTGTTTTTTGGATTTGGGTCATTCATATAGCTGAGATTATCATGTAGTTCTTATTACCTATTATATTTAAAATTGCTTAGTTTTCTTTTGGTGATTACATAATTTCACCTCATTACAGTTCTGTATACATATCAGGAATAGGTAATAAATTGCATAATAATAATCACTAGTGGGACTTAAGGGATCTTCTTAGTTTTGTCTTATTAGCAAGGAATAAGTTCATTATTAGGAGTATGGAATAGGGAAATTGGAGTTAGAAATTGCCATGTATCATGACTATTCCAAGATACTCTCACTTCACTTACATATTAGGATTTTTTTCACCCCACTCTGGAACATGAATGGAATCTCACACCTTTTCATATCACCACACTACTGAATAATTTACATTTCTCTGACCATCTGTTCTGAGTTTCCATTATTTGTTAACAATTTCTGCATGATTAGAATTGATTGCAAAGAACAATAGTTATCCTCCTTACAGTAAAAATAAATATATAAATGTATATTTTAAATTATGTGAATCATAATACATGATTAAAAGAAAAATAAACATTCTTACATAGAAAATAAACTGGGTAACAAAATTTAATGCATGATCATGATCTCTTTAAGACATTGGCATAGTAATGGACTCCTTATATTTTCAATCTCCCATACCTTATTACTGATTAAAATTAGGGAGAAGCCTCAATTTAAACTACTGGTTTTGTTAAGTGTATATAATGTGGTAAAGAAGTTGGTATCTGGCAACTTGACTAATAGTTGACCAAGGAATATATCCAAATGAAATATTTTTTCTCAAATTCAGAAGGGAAAATATCAAATGTAGAAGAAGAAAAAAATGTTAAGTGGTTAAAAACAAATGATTTAGTATGTTGAAATGGTATGATAGAAAGTAGAATATTAAGAATGAGGAAAATAATATACACAAATCTAAGCTAGCTTCTGGGAGTCTTAGTTTCACTATTTTAAAGCAAAGAATAGTTTATCTTTGATGATAATGATTTGTAAATTTTCAATTCTTTATCAATCATGTGGTAATATAATTCAGTGAGCCATTATTTATTTTTCAACCTCAGTAAATATACGTGGCCATTTTCCTCCAGATATGTGTTGAAATACTACATTATATGGTTAGATATGGTTAGATGTCAATTTGCTTCCTCTCTTTCATGGTTTATTCACTGAAAATGGAATAAAGGTCAGTCCTGGGAACATATTCTAGTTAAAAGTGTTCTTCAGTGCCTTCTCAGTATTCTTAGTGGCACTTGTCTATCTGCTTTTAATATTCTTTCCTTCTCCAGTCTCTTTCATTATCTATATTATACAATATGCTGTAGAAGACAATCAAAATCAAAGATTAAGACAAAATTGAAACAAAAATATTCATTTTTTCTACATCTTTATATCCAACATTTACCTGACACTATTATTTGATCAGAAGGTAATAGCTAAACATTTCTGGATATTATATTTTGATGCAAACTTCATCTATATCCCCCTGCCCTATTTTCTCTTATACTCACTGACAAACTGGAACATATTTTAAATGTTGTCAGAAAAATACTGGTTTAGAATTTGTTGAAACAATCTATTCACATGGTATTTGAGTTGGAAGGGAAGAAAGCTTTATTCTCCTCTTGCGGAAGAGCTGATAGGTGGACAGGTGACACACCTGATGTTTCTTCTAGTTCCCAGGAAAACGAATACAAACTGACATTTAACTTCTGTGTAGCTATTGAAGGAGAACGCTGATGACAATGTATTGTGCTTCTCTTACTTTCTGATTTTTCAAAGGTAAGAGTCCCCAGACTAGAAGGTTTTGCTCTTTCAAAATGTTTTTCTGTTGATAAATCTAAGTTTGTTAGGATCAAAAGCCGGTCAAAGGAAAGACAGGAAGACCCTAGGTTATCAATATCAGAACCTGTCCCCAGAGAAGGGAAATACTGACTCCTGATGATATGAATGCATAAGACAAAACACCTCTCCTTTTACCAACAAAGAAATATTTGCTAATTGCTATATATCAGTTTTTTGAGTTTCTAGTTCTCACCTTCAAAATACAGTTCACCTCTACTTCTCAAGCTTTGTACTCAGGTTTAGATCAAAGACACACTTTTCTCTCCAGCAACAGTTTGTTTTCAGGATTTTGTGAGAATAATCCTGGGGGGGGGGAACACTTTATACTTTTATACTATAAACTTCCCTTTGTTTCTTTTTGAATTTCTATGCTTGAATTTTTTCCCCTTTCTTCCTCTACTGCCTTCATCTTCTTTAGAGAAAGCTCTATGTTTATTTTTCCTTTGCTTTTCAGTTCTACTCAGTATGGCCTTAATAGTATTTCATATTTTGACTCTCATGTTCTCTCATGTAAAATCCACAGAGGCAAATATAGAACTGTCCCTTTGTGAATTGCTAAATTTATTCTGAAGTGGGGTATCAAGTACCTACTATAGATAGAATCTTAATGATTCTATCATTCCAAATCGAGTGCTTTTTGAATAGAAATTAAATATAGTATGTTTATGCTTTTTAGAGATGGCCTATAATGTTCTCCATAAGGAGTCAGATGTGGGAAACTAAGGAAGGACAAATGAGAGATTGAACTCAGCCAAAGAGACCGGGACTGAATGTCAGCATGAAACACATCCAGCAGGTTTATTAGGTCTTAGGAATTTCTTATACAGTGTAAAAAATGATTTACAATGTGTTAAACAAGGAGCAGAAGAAATAGCTTAGGAAAAATCAGATTAGGCAAAGCATTCGTTCCTGTGGAATACATGGGCCAGGGGATTCATTCATTAACTAGCTATTTTCTCTTATGGAATGTCTCCAAGGGTTACGATTGGAGGAATGGGAAGGGCACTCACTGGGGAAGGACTATGCTGATTCTGTTTTCAGTTTGCTGAAGTCAGATAAGGTAATGAATGAAGTTTTCTTTATTCACAGCCTGAGTCTTGGCCGGTTATTGAGATTATTCTAGAGTTGCAGAATAACACTTGTTTAGATGTGTGCTAGCACACCACATCCACCAGCTAACACCCGAAGTCTCCACCCTGGTATGTTGTACCCCGTACACTTCTGTTCTCTACTCTTCTTCTCTTCTACTTTTAGCCTCAGTTTTAAAGTTAGTTTCTAGGGTTCATTTTGATTGATTTTGTTTGGCTTTTCTTTCTCTATATTCCACATCTGAGGGAGCCCATGTAGTATTTGTCTTCTTCTGTCTCATTTGGTGTAGCATAATTCCCACTATTCCAACCATGTTGTCTTAAATGGCAAGAGTCCATCCATTATTTAACTAATAGCATTGTTGCATGTGTGTGTGTGTGTGTGTGTGTGTGTGTGTGTGTGTGTGTGTGTGTATGGTTTACAGTTTATTTAAGCACAATGTAGGTAGATAGATAAATAAATACAGATACATGCACACTTGTTTTAAATCCACTCATCTATCAACGGGCACTTAGGTTGCTTCTATAATTTGGCCATTGTTAACAGTATAGTAATGAACATAAGAGTGCATCTGCCCATTCAAATTAGTATTGTTTACATTCTTAAGTTGAATACCTAGGAGGATAGCTGCTTGATCATAGACCTATTTTTATATCCATTATTATATCAATTTTTAATACTTTGGGAAACCTCAAGCTATATTGTGGAGGTATCAAGCAGTATAGTATTAAGCTAGAAATAGACATGTCAATTAAAGAGAATTGAAAGCTCAGAAATAAACCAACAATTTATAAAGAGTTAATCTATATATAAAAATGAATATGTGTGTATATGTGCATCTCTCTATCTCCCTGTCTCTCTCTCTCTCTATTTGTCTGTCTGTCTACCTATCTATCTTTATAAAGTCCCTACAACAAATGGTGTTTGAGAATTGAGAGAGCCACATGCAAAAGAAAGACTACTCTCTTCTGATATAATAGAATTGACTCAAATTGAACTATAGACTTGGAAATAAGGCCTAAAGTTATATATACATAGAAGAAAACATAGAGAAAATATTGTGTTGGCTTTAATGATGTATTTGAGCACTCAACTCTAAGATCATGGAAATGAAATTAAAAATAACAGTGGCATTACAGTAGTCTAAAAAGCTTCTGCACATAAAAGAAGCTACCATTAAAATGAAAAGATTGCCTTTTAAGTGTCAGAAAATATTTGTACATTATAGACTGACAGAGAACTACTGTACATGAACAAATATCTCATACAATCCAATAACAACAAATAATCAAAAAAGTTCAGAAGACCTAAAGAGACACTTCTCCAAGAAGAAATACAAATGGCCAATAGATTCATGTGGGAAAAATTCCAAGCAACCACTCACCATCTTATCAGGGAATTTCAAATCAAAACTATAATACGACGCCATCTTGTATCTAAGAGAATGACCCTTATCAAAAGAACAAGAAAGACAAGTGTTGGTGAGGATGTGGAGAAAGGAACCCTCATTTTCTATTGGTGGGAATGTAGACAGGTTCAGTCACAATAAAAAGTAGTTTGGAGATTTTTATATTTTTAACTTAGTCATTTAAACATTTGAACAATTTTTAACCATATATATATATATATATATATATATATATATATATATATATATACTCTTGTCTGTCTTTGTAGAGAGAGATATAAGAAAATAAACAATGAGAGGAAGAGAGAGAGAAGGAGAGGGGAGGAAGTATATTAAATGCATTTGTTTGAATGAATGAAAAGTTAAAATAATTTAGCAGTTTCAATTGGAGAGGAACTCTGAAATGTTTTAAAAATGAATATTTATGCTTAGGAACTAGCATTACTTACAATTATACAAAAATAATTATTTTGAAGTTGACATTAAGTTTATTATTTTATTATATTGTCTGTTATATTCTGTATAGCTAAAAAATATTCTAGTAGAGTAGAATCCCAATGCCATAGGAAGAATAATTATCACAGAAGTGTGTGTGTGTTGTTCTTGGTTCCAAGATTTACCGGGCAGGATACTTATAATATGATCATAAGATTTATACTCACTTTGGACTGTGGAAGAATATTCATAGAATACTAAGGTTACTCCATGCTCCATTAAAAAAAATATATATTTCTTATTATAGTCAGCATTTTAAATTTTACTTCTTTGCACTAAATATATAGCTATTTGGTAAATATAATCATAAGTTATCAGTGTTGCTTTTGTATTTTCTAGATTTTTTTTTAAATATTGTCTTTCTTAGGGAAGGTACCCTATATTTCTCATAAAGGAACTGTATTAAGTTGTGACCATGTCTATTTAATTAGACCTTGAAATGATCATTCATGCTTTTGTTATTTCAGGATTAGATTCTTGCAATTCTCTACTGACTTCTTGCCTAAGAGGAATCTGCATAAATTCCAGCTGGTATAGAAGGTTTTTACCAGATTCTTCTTGCAAAAGACATCAGTATGAATATATTTCCTGCTCTTTTCTGATTTTTATCAAACTTAGAGGATAGACAATATATTGATCATAAAATGACCCCTTTTCCTTGAAAGCTTTTTAGTGACATTGACTCACTGAGTATTAGTAAATCTTTTAAAAAGTATTTTGAAGGAAACTTCCCATACATTTCAAGCATGGCTTATATTCATCTTATAATAAAGGCTTACAAAGCACTGTACTTTATAGATTTTTTTCAATAAAAGAGTGCTTTGGTGTTGCGTATATTTATAATTCTCACACAATTATATCCACAACATTGTTAATGTGAAAAAATGAATTAAAAAAATCTTGTTTCAGGCCAGGTATGGTGGCTCATGCCTGTAAGCTTCAGTCTATGAAGTGGCCGGGGCTAGGGATCGCAGTTTGAGTTCTGCCTTGGGCCTGTAGCGAGACCTAGTTCCAAAAAAATAGCTGGGGTGTGGTGGCGTGTGCCTGTAATCCCAGCTCCTGGGAAGCTGAGACTGGGGATTGCTTGAGTCTATGGTACCCCGGGCAACAAGAGCCTGCAATTCCATGGACAAAAAGTGAGACTTAGTGTCAAAAAAGAACAAAAACAAAACAAAAAAAAAATCTTGTTTCAAGATTATCGCTCTTGCATTATTACTTATTACTGTTTTTAAATTATCATCAAATATGTGTACCTGTGACTGTAGTAGTTTTGCACATCAAATCATATAGCCCATATATGTTTCATTTAATGCAAAAAAAAAAAAGGAAGATCAAATGTTACTCTTTCAAACACACACACTCACACACATACACATACACACATGCACACTCTTATATCAAGGCTACCTGGATTTATAGAACATTATGGAAGTGTTCATATCAATCATAATTTAGGAAAGTAGAGAAACTTTGCACAATTACAACAATGCAATTTGTTATGAGTGCTGCATAAACATTATTCACAAACAAACAAAGGAGAAGAACAAGTATTATGCAGGCAATTTTGATTGATTCTTAGAAGATGACAGATATTATATAGTCCAGAATTGCATTCATGTAGTTTCTCAGAATGAAGAAACAAAGGAAATCGGTAAAAAGGCACAAGGGGAAAAATCTAAAGGAATATAGTTTAATTCGTAAAAAAAAGAATCATGAGAATAAGGTAAGATTTTGAGGAAAATAACATTTGCTCAAATAAACTAAGATAAAATATGTAGATAATGTGGTATGATTAATATGAGATGCAAATCAATTACATTTTAGAGGCTATGTAGGTTTCCATATCTCTACAAGCAGAGAGTGATGACGGCAAATTTTAGGAACAAAATAAAAGAGTAGCATGCATATATGTTTTGAGGTACTTTTCACCTAAAAGACATTAATGCACATATGTTAAAACTTTTACTCACACAGTTGGTTCATATTTATTAGAAACCATTGTTAATCCATTTAACTAGATGAACAAAACCAGCAACAGAAGTTTAAACAATGTGCCCATCTTTTCCTTCCCTATTAGTTTTCTTTCCAACCGGCATTTAAATTCAAACCCCAATAAATTCTTAGTCCAAATGAAGTATAGAAAATCATCCTATTTCTATAAATTGAAAAAGATAAATAAAAAAGGAGTCATGTACTTAATCTAGGAACTATTTTTCTGCCTCTTTGAAATAGCTTTGTTTTTTAATAGAATGAACTTTCTGCCATGTTGCTATTTTTAAATGCCCTTGGGGTAGGGGTGGGAGGATTTTCACATTACTGAACACTAAAAACCTAAGTACAAATCAAAGTAACCAAAACTATGCATCAGTCTTCTTTTTATAAAATAAATGTTAATCTTGTCTATGCCTTTGTCAATTTGTTCATTGTTTTTTTATAATTACAAAATTTAATAGCTAACATCAATTATAATTTCATTAAAAACACGTTCATATTCCTTTATAGTGTTTATGATAAAATTTGCTTTATAGAACCTAAATGTCAAGTTAAATTCAGTTCATGGAATGACTTTTTCCCCCTACTCATTGAATAACAGTCTAATATGTTCCTGAGTTGGGGGTAAAGGTCCTACATAATTTATAGTCTAAAGCTGAGGATGTGTTGCAGTGTAAATCTTGTTCAGCAGGACTAATGAAGTATTGACCGCTTCTTCCTTGCAACACAGTGCCTTTATTGTGTACCCTACATTGGTGATAATGCATAACAATTTGGAATTTTTATATACTTGAAAATGTGAAAATGGGTAAACCTTCACAAAAGAAAACTGTGCTTAATGACCATATCAAGTCAACATTTTTATACGAAGACCATTATTACTGCATATTGATTTTGAGATACATTGCATTTAAATATACATATATATACTAAGTTGTTAATATCAGTTACTTGAATATATTTACTAAATTAACAAATTATTAAAAGATAGAAAATCTCAGTAATTTAATAATGTTAGTTAACAATCAGTTTTATAGCTCTACATTTTTGTAGTGGAAGGCAAATTCCACTTTGTGGAAAATTATTTCTATGTGTTTAAATTATAGCACAATTATAGGTGTTTTTCAAATAATGCAGATTTTCCTGTTCCTATTTTAGTTGTAATATTTTAAAAATAACAACTTATTCAAGACCAAAATAGACTTCATTAACTCTCTTATGAGCTTGATTTATATATTCATTCCTATTTTTTAAAAACAAAAAGCAGGCATTTTCCTTTGGTTGCTATTTATGCAATCTATTTTCAACCAAATCAAACTACAGTGAAATTAAAACTTTATTTTATTGAAAAATAAGCATGGCCCTTTGTTGTAATAATTCAAATAGTACAGATTATGGGCAACCCCCCCCACACACACACACTTTAATTTCAAGCACATCATTCAATTTTTGTCAAAGACATACATAAATTGATTACGGGACAAACAATACGTAAGGCAACTCCAGAATGAGGGCTTTAACAAAAGGGATTTGTAGAAACAGACTCTGAGGGGATGCAGCATGTATCCCTGTTGGGAACAGAGTTCAGGATTTTGAGAAATTCTGTGATAGTAATAATGCCCTAATATGTGACCCTTCCACAGCATCACAGATGGTAATGACACTTTCAGTAGGGAAATCATAGTTAATGGAAAGTCTACAGGTGCATAACTAAAACAGTTGGTTTTGAAAAAGGTAAGAGAAGTCTATTTATTCCATGTTGTATTGCCAATGTCTAGCAAAGTTCCTGCCAATCAATAGGATCTTAGCAAATGCTACATCAAAAGAATAAATGTGTATGTCCACCTCTCCTGTGATTTGAGATTGAGAGTAACTTGAAGTCTCTGAACATCAGTGGCTTTCTCTGTCAAATGAGCTTGCAAAGAGATCATGCGTGTGAACCTGCCAGGTAAATTATAAAACAAATCACAAATGAGAAGGATGAATGATAAGACTGCTTCTGTGTTCATTTTAAAATATTTCTAGCTATTAATATTAATTTTTATTATTAAATAGCAATGCCAATTTCTCGGTAACATTCTTCAATTCAATAAAATAGATCATCCAAGTTATAAGAATATATATTATTCATGGAATTCAACAAAGCCCTTTTGAAATGCAGGAGAAAAATGCAGGGCGTGAAGTTTTGTATTTTTCATCAGTTTTCTGCAAAAATGTCCTCCTCTTCACAGATCCAGGACATATCCTCCGACCTGGATTTGCATGCATAGTATTTTATGTTCTTTCCACTACCTTTCCTTTCATCTTTAGCCCTCTTCTACAATGCCTATTATATCAACAGATGTGATAACCTACCTCTCTGGTGAGTCACACTCATTTCCCTGAAATTGTAACCTGTTAACTCTTACCTATGAGCATTTTCTGTGCTATCATTCTCTAATCCCCTCCTCTCTCTCCTTTAATTCCCATCTCTCGTGTTTTAGCTCTAGAACAATAAACTGATGATTATTATATATTGTTTTGTATGAGTTATATACCCTGAAAAATATGAACATTGGGGTAGCCATCATGAACACTTAAGGTAATATGACATATGGCAACATAACAACTTTACTTCTGTTAACGGAATAGATTTTGAAGAAAACTTAATATATATTACTTTGTCTTTAACCTTGAAAAAAGTATAATTAAAGGCAATCAATGTCATTTTCTAGGCCAGTATTTTCCAAATAACATTTTATAGGATATACAAATTCATATTTAAAAATCACATCATATTTGTTAAGAAAGTAGCATTAAATAGAAAATATGTTTTTGTAGGCTTGAAATAATTCAGTTTATTATTGTACAGTGGAGACTAAAGGGTATACAATACATGATATCTTCAAATCTTACAGAAATATTTGTGTAGATCTTTATAGGAAAAAAGAAAGTTAAAAAAATAATCTGTCTTGAGAGGAGAAACCTTCTCCCTAGTAATCCTATCTATTTATGCACTTACCATTACCTAAAATTCTCATTGGAATGAATTTGCATTAGATCTTGGTTTCTTTTAAAATATCACAACCTAAGAAAACTGCTCCAGTTTATGCCTTATTATGTATACTCCTTGTTAAAACTGTCTCTGAAAGTTAATATGGAAAATCATTTAGATGAATCATGAAAACCTTAGACATATGAAAGGACTCTGCCATTCTCACAACAACAAAAACCTGTCAATAAAAAAAAGTGTCAAACATACAACTTCAGTAGTTTCTAAGGGTCAAAATATTACAACATTGGAAAATTACAAGGCAACTAGCTAGTCTTGCCATCAAACCTTCCTTAAAAATTGCTATCTGTAATCTGCCTCAAGAATGAAGTCATTTGGAGTTAACCATTTTCCAAAATCTATTTACAAGTTAAGAGCTCTCTAAGCCTCCAGCTATGGAATCATGACAGTATAATAGATGGTGTGCATTGCCTTTGGAAAAATGAAGGTTACTTACCTATAAGCCTGTTTTTCTGACTATGTATCATTACCTATCAGCCATTAGAAAACCACTCACTGCCCCAGAGCAGTTAACTTGCTGATTGGTTTCTGATTATTATATTTCCTTGGGCAACTGATTGATTCTTATCATTTTATTTTCCTCTCTGTTGCCTGCAAAAAGATTTGTATACTATGGATAATTTTCTCTGTACTTTCTGCTGGCAGGGGGAGTTTCATAGTTTTCTTTCAAATATTGACACTATGTAATTCCTTTGCCAGGAGGCCTAAGTTGTTTTCCAATGATAATGCCAATGGTGGTTCATATATACTGAAAAAGAATTTCTAAGAACCCTTATAAATGCCCTTACTTGTAGCACAATGACAGCTTTTCATCAGAGCAAGTTTGGCCTGATCATTGCAATATTGATGATAAATATAACATGCCTTAGGTTAATCATTTTAAACTCTAGCATCTTTCCTTTCTATTCTTCAGACTATTGCAGAAGATGACTTTTTAAAAATTAAACTCTGTATCCTTTTATCAAGAGGATTAATAAATGATACTACTGAGCAGTATTTTTTCCTGGCAAATTAAAGAAAGATAAAATATGTATAATCTAGGCAACTCTGACTCAGGATTTTAAGTCAACAAGAATTCTCCTCTGTTAGCCTTTAAATCTATCTATATATATAAAAAAAATCACTGTATCCCCCCTGCTATTGCTACATTAAAGATAGTGTTACTTCCAAAATATACCTTTAAAAATATATATATACCACATGAATTGTAATCTTTGTTTGACATAGTTTAACAAACTACTTTTCTTAAAGGCAGTCAGCTGAGAAAATAAGCTAGAATATGGAACATTGTATGTGGAATTTGAAATAATTAATTTGAATTATAGGTCAGGAGTGATAACTGTGGTGCTTAAGTGAGCGGCTGTTAAAAATGAAGGGAATGTAGGAGTGAACTGGGCATTCACAAATATGGTGTGCAGGAATATGTTGAAAAAGAAAAACATTTGAATGGAAACTAAGAGGGGAAACAATCACACTTCTCTCATTTCACCTCATTGCATGAGAACAGTGAAATTCCAACATAGTCATGGAAATTCAATAATTACCATTCACTGACAGGATACCTTTGTCATCAGTATCCTGAATATTACCAATAAAAAATCTGTCATGTTTTTGTGCCCTATTGGCAATAAAGATGACATTTCTCTTTTCGTTTCTCAAAGGTTATCTTGCTCTTAATATTTTTAGCTGTTGAAAGGCAATATAACTAGTTGAAAAGGATGACAAGTTTAAAGCTGTATTAAAAACTAATAAAGTTGTTACTTTATCCTAAACTATATGAATTCTTGTCTAAATAAGTAGTATATTCTATCTTAATCACAAATAATATTGAAAACATTATTGTAATTTAAAGAACTATCTAAAACACATATAATCTAATAATGGAAATTAGTTGGACTAAATTAATTGCTGATTGGAAAGCTCTGCAAGTTTCAGATTTTGAAAAGGAAGGAAAAATCATATAAAATCTGTAATTTTATTTTTCTAACACAGGAGCTACATTATAAAACATATTCTAAAATTAGCCTTGGTTTGCAATTGTCTAAAAAGATTTGAAGCATAGAACTACAGTAATTCTTTCAGCAACTTAGCCATTTCTTTCTGAGTTATTAATACTGTTTCAAGGAATGTTATATATTTACCAGGTACAGATTAAATATATGTCCTGTTCTAATAAACCTTACAGTCTAGATAATATTGAAATTAAGATAATGAAAGTTACTTAATAGTAAGGAAATATTGTAATGAAGTGAATTTCAGTAAGCCCAAAATAGTAGACAGATTTTTCTCAATTACACCCATGGTAGGACTCTTCTCAGTCAATTGTGGGAAGGAGAAGACAAGCAAGACCCTATGAACATAAGGAGTTTTATTGCTATTACTTGAAAATATAAGTTTGAAATATGAACAGTGAGGACCCTGAAAACAAAGAGAAGCTTCTGTACTTGCTGAAGTCCTTTCCCTAAGAAAGGACTAAGAAAAGGAGTTAAACTTTTACCCTTTTCTTAATATAGAAACAATCCTGCTCTCCCATTTATGACGTGGAGAAATGTAGATAGGAAGGGGAATCCTCATCTAGTTCTAGGGTTGTCAATAAATACATTTTTTTTCCATCTAAGAATCTCATCTTTATTTCCTAAGAGTAAGAGTGAGATTAATCCCTTCTACTCTGTCTTACGAAGTCTACCACACTCTGTCCTTGCTGACCCAGGTCACAAACACAGGATAAAGAATACTCACTATTCATTAGAATTTGCAATGATGTTGAATTATTCAGAGTATGTTATTAAATTAATCATCTTTCCTTTGCTAACTGCCCAGTGTTATTTTGATTACTAGTCCAGCCCAAGAAGAATAAAGAAATGCCTTATGATTTCTTTTTCACCCTAATGTAAGAAAATTATGAGTTATTACTGGACCATTTACTAATGGAATTAGCATGTTCCTGGGTATATAGAAAAACTATTTGAGAATAAATATAAAATAAGCTACAGCACGTATAATTGCATTTCTCAAAAGTTCCTAGCAGGGTTTTTAAACTTTGGAAATCATTCATAAATGACATTAGTGAGTAACTACTATTCTGAGGCATTTGATTTGTGCTAGAAATATATCAGTAACTTCAATGGCCAGTATGTCCCATTTTAGTAAAGTAGAGTAAATAACATTTCATTCTCAAACAAGTCACTTGTGCTTGGTATATAAACCTCTTTTTCTTATTGAAAAGCATGATTTGTCATTTTACAATGAATTGACTCTTTACCACCTATAAATACATGATATGATGATCCAATAAATGTACTAAAAGCTGTTATTAATTTTTTCCATGAATTATAATTGAACTTGTAATACTATGATTCATACTGTTACTTTAAAGTATAGTATAGTACTATTCCTAGATGTCACAAGTATTAAAAATATCATTTGCTGTGTTAATGAAAGTAACTTCTGGAAAATGCCTGAGGGTAGGGTAGGAGAGGATGCTGGTTGCCAGGGAAACCAGTAGGCACCTGTGATAGAATTTTCAGTTTTCTCTTTAAAGATAAGACAAGAAACTAGAGATAGAATTCAACTGCTCAGTCAATTAACTGTAGATAAAGTAATGAAGGGCCATAACAACACAGATTTCAGATTTTCAAAGAGTTTAAAGGTTGGTGAGCACTGGAAGATCTAGAGAGGTCAGGGAAACCATCTTCATTGCTATAAAGCTTTATGCATCTTTTTAATCTGTTTTTTTTTTTGTTTCTGATCATTTAATTCTTTTGTATAAATTGAGGTGAATTCCTGAGTCTTTCAGCCTTATCTAGTCAAACCTGAGGAAGGTATACTGGGAAATTGATTTATAGTTAGAAGTCTGTGGAGGGAATTGCAAGAATTTCATTCTGTGACTGGTTTGTGTCAAAAGTCTTCACTGTAGAACTTATCTTGGGTATTCACCTTATATCTGAAGGAGGGTGTTCTTAAGGAAACTGAGTCCTTTACCTTTGTAAATGAAAGAATTGTCCAGATAGATAGTGTAAGAGTAGAAATTGAGTTTTCATATAAATTGTTCGTATCCAAGAATAGCTTGTTGGTGTGGGGAAGTCTCAATACACAAGTTGGAATTTAGTCAAGGAAACCAGCAAGTCAGTAACACTAGATAAAAGAAGTTAGATTACTAGTGTATGAATTGTATGAATTTTTAAATATTTATTGAGCATTTACATTTTGTTTTACATATCAACAAATTTATAGCTGTTTTTCTATTAATATTAACATGGGAGTATTAGAATAGAAGAGTTCTAGACAAAAATTTCACATATAAGTATGCAATATAGTGATTTTGTAAAGTAATGAATTAAAAATATCAATAAGTCAAGTTTTATAAATGTAGTTCAGGGGGAAAATGGTCATCTATTTAATAATTTATTTATAGAAATAATTTCATAAATGCCCATTTGATTTACACAAATCCAGAAATATGTTGAACAAAAGATAAATTCTCTCTTGAGAAAATTTCCAGATTAGTCATGAATTTTTAAGGTCAGAGGTCACGTTTCATTTCTACTGATAGAATTAGTAACATGTGAAATTTAAACTATTTGTGTGCAATCAGTGTTGCTTGGTTATCTGAAAGGAAATCAAGGAAGGAGGATGAGAGGGAAAAAAAATAATTCCACCTCCTTATTTAACTTATTTTTGGACACTGTTGCTTTATAATTAAAGTCAAAATAATTTTCTCTACTGAATTTTATAGTTGAAATAAATCTTTCTAAAGTATAAGCCCATGCTAATTTAAAAGGAAAATGTGAATATAATTTTAAAAATTGATGAGCAACCTTACAATAATATTGATTGCTTAGTACCATATTTTTTGGTTTTAAGCTATGGAAGTTACTTAGGTTACAATGAAAGACCTCAGACTTCCAGAGGATAATCTTATATTTCTTTATTATCTCCTGCACATATTCATTTCTTATTTTTGTGTGTTATTTAAAATTATCTAGCTTCTAATCTTTCTATAACTGCTTTTTGTAATCAAAATTTTGTTTTTCAGTTTTGCTATCATTTGTCATTATAATTATACAACATAAAATTGAAGATGTTGGAGGTGAACCTTCTTTTAATCAGGATTTTAATTTTAATATCCACCTCAAGATAAAGGTCAATTTATGTCTTAGAATGAACTCCCTCAACGTTTCATTTTTCATTTATAAACTTAGTACATGCTCAATAAAATTACATTTTAAATCACTTTGAAAATGAGATGGGGTGTTTAATCAAACTTACAAATAGGAGCAGCTGGCCTTTTAAAACCAGCCACACACCAAATTCTTCCCAGCTCATGCATGCAGTAGCAAAACAACATAAATTTTAAGAGGGAGGCAAAAACAAATTTACTTATTAAAAGACAAATTAGACAAGAGTCACTGAGGGGTACACGGGAACCCCTTGGTAATCTTACCACACAGTTCGGTCTCTAGTCCAAAGAGCACATGGCTGCAGCAGCCATGTGCGTCCACAAAAGGGTGGCTGCCCCACCTTAAGCCAGATAAAGGGGTTAAGTTGGTGCTGCAACTCCTTCTTCAAAGACAGCTCCACTCACTGCAAGTCAGCAGAAGTCAAGATTGTGTCGTCGATCTTTCTCCGAAGCAGGAGATTCAAATCCAGTGAGAAAAACCAGGATGGTGTCGTCAATTCTCTGAAAGGCAGCTCCAGCATTCTTTCAGTTCCAACTCTAAAGTGGCCCGGCATCAGCAAAACTCACTCGATACAGCAACACAGTAAGCACTTCAGATGTTTCATGTTAGAAACAGCAACACAGCAAACTCTCTTCATCTCTCCAGAAGACTCTCAAACCTTACAGTTTCAAAACTAAACCAAGTTTTCAAGTACCACGTTTCCAAGACAGCTCACACAGGTCACAAGTTGCTCCAGCATGCTTCCCCAAGCTCCTCACCAGCCCAGGCTTGGCTTCCTTCCCTCCCTGCTGCCCAACACGTCAGCAGCAGCTCTGAGGCCTCCAGTCTCCCTGTACCTTCTTTCTCCATTCTCTTCTTTACCTTTCTGTACTGTTCTGTCTCTTTCCCTGTCTTTTTCTCTGTTCCCTCCCTAATCCATTAATCCTCTTTTCTTGCAAGAACAATACTTTCCTTCTCCAAGTTGCCACCCCACCAATGAACAATACTTTAATGCATCACCACCAGTACTGGGGGACACAGTCCCCTAATAACTCCACATGCTATTAAAACTTTAGTCACATTTAGAGTCAATCCGTTAAGTTTATGTTGGTTAAAATGAACTAAGGTGTTAAACAATCAAAATCAAAATAGATAGGTACTCTTAGTTTTGCTGAACAAACTCTTCTTCTTATAGAAAAATCAGTTTGATTGCACAATAATCACACACTGTTTCAAAAATTAAAAATATGTATATTCTATCTTATTTTTTAAGGTGATAGAAAACAAAGATTTTTAATTATTTTGCAAGTGATACAGTTTCATCTTATAATTAAATAAACTACACTATTGAAATTAAAATAATGCCAAGCAATTTTCTACTTTCAATAGGTAATCCAATAGCATATTTCCCTTTAGCTTTTTTCTGGATCCTATTATTTTTAACATCTAAACCAGACCTTCTCTGCCCAAGGTAGCTAATTAAAGAGTATCTAGGTACTACTATACACAGAAGTGTTTTGAATAATACATGAAGATTGACTGAAGTCAATTTCTTTATATTTTTATCTTTTATTCATTAGGAAATTTTGAAAAGGTAGGAGGAAATGAAGAAATAAATCCTACACATTTGCTGTAATTGTGCTGTAGCTATAGAACAGTACTCACATAAGAAGGACACATGGTTTATAAAGTGGCAGGCCACCAGAAGATGGGTTGCTATATTTTAATATCACTACTTTCTGTAAAGCTCCTTAATTCATTAGTCATTACCTATTTAAAGTATCTGCATTTGCCTTTTACATTGATTATGTCTGGTATTCGAAATGATATAGATTGTTCAGAATGAAGTTTGTGCTTCTCTCATATTGAAGTTCTTCTTTTCATGCTCAGAAAATATAACCTGATAGTGAATATGTGCCAAACTGTTGGACCCACTGATACCATAATAATGAATAAAATAAGTGAGAAACTATATCTTATACAATATAAGAGAAACTATATACTTATACAAAGTTTAGTTCTGGTGCTGGGTGCAGGGAATAGACAGTGATTATAATATGCCAGCAAAACTCTTGGTATGTTAAAGAGTATTTGCTATATGTGAAATACAAGAGAGTGGAGAAATGAGAAATATTTGTGACAGAGTGTTTTTTTTTTTTATTCATTACTTAAAATTAGGAAGTAGAATAATGTTAAATAATGGGCTGTGGGTTTGTTTCTTTATGTTTTTTTTTGCTTAACAAATATAACATTTATTCTGATAAGTAATCCATTCAAAATGAGTTTTGTTAAGTACAAAAACAGAATGAAAGTATGCACAAAAGAATAATTAAACCGCAAATTCATTTTCCCTCTTTCTGACTCATATGAGAACTGATTGTCCATAGTAGGAAAAAAAAATGTCTGAAAATAAGAGTATAATTTCTCATCTAAAGAAGATCTAGGATTCTCTAAGTAAATTGCAGTATCTTTGAGCCTTAATTCGTTAATAGGATGGAGAAACACATTAAATATTTCCTTAAAAATAAGATTTTATTTTTAGGATGCTCCTACTACATTGTCTTCCCCCTGGTCTTTCATTTTGGTCACTTAATACCTGTAAAAAAAAATGAATGTGTCTCACTGAAATGTAGCATAATTTATCCCTAGATATGATTTTTGACTACCTCCTCTTGCTAGTCAAAAACATGACCTTCTTTCCTTCTTTATATATTGTATCTGAATTTCATATCAGAAAAGACTTTACTGAAATAGGCAAACAGTTCTTTGGGTAGATGTAAGAAGAGGTGTTCTCCCTGAATCCCCAGATGAATGTTCAAAGAGCATATGCAAAAGAAGAATACTTCCCAGTATTAAGTGGAAACTAAAGTTAAAGCCCCAGAGATTTCTAAAAATGAAATTTCAGGTAGTGAAAAGTAATGAGGAAAATATGTTAAGTAAAAATAATTTCCCAGTGCTTTCAAGTTCTATGACATATTCTGCTGCCTACTCTGCCTCTTTATAAGGCCCACTCATGGATAAAGTTTGACAAGTAGATTTAAGAATGCCAAATTTCACTGCAGTATCTGTGATGATATAATGAAAAATGAGTAATGAATTAATTTATCAAATTTCAAAAACTCACAGTAAAAGTACATTTACCAAATTTATCTGTTAAGAAAATATATGAACAGATGATTATTTTTTAAATTTAAATAGTATAACATATCATTTTATCATAATTACCTTTTTTGGTTTTCATTTCACATGCTTTCCCAATAGTTATGCACAACTAAATAAAAATAAAATGATTTGACTCCAACAAATTCTGAATTTGTAAGTATATGTGACTTATTTTAGGACTTATTAAAAGGGTGTTTTATTGCACAAATTATATAATTTTGCATCTGTGAGTGTTCTGTTTTAAGTAATTTTTACACATGAGGACTTAGATTTAAAAAAGCAGTTTATTTTTCAAATTATATTTAAAAATTCTATACTATCTCAGGTAACCATGTTTGAAGAATGACACACAAATAATATGAAGTTGCATATTCTATGTTTATGAAATTTCCTGCAGCCCAAAACTAATTTTAATAAGTAATAAAATAAGAAGAATAAATAGTCACACTGATGACATTCACTTACTCATTTATTCACTCACAGACTATACCTATGGGTCCAAACAAAACTACTTTTCTAGATCAGGAGGCAGTGGTCAGAAATGGAAATAAGACCTTGGCTATATGTAGAGTTTCCATTTTAACAGGGAAAATATACATGATACACAGATTAATAAAATTACAAATCTCCATGTGCTTTGTTAAGTGCACAAGCTAACATGTTGTATAGTGGTGGGTTGAGGGGAGAGACATCATGTTAGGCAGTTAGGGCAGGAGCGGTAAAGCCTAAAAAAAATTGATGGCCAAGATACTTAGGACCCCAGGAAACAATTGCCAGAAGGATAAAGACATGAGAGAGCTAAGAAATTCCCAGAAGGAAGGAAAGCAGATCCACAACCCAATTTATAGGCAGGTCAATAAATCCAGAAAAGAGCAAGTCTCTCCAAAGAGAAAAAGGCAGATCCCTGTCCTAACCTTCCATCAGAAACATGGTAGATGGGAAGTACCTTATAAACTTCTGCCTGGATCAATTAGCCAACACATCCTCTGCACCTGTGCATTAAACACCAAGACGGGAATGAAGAATCAGTCCCCTGAACTTCATTTAATTAAAGATTTCCCTGCCTTTCTTCACAGTTGTCCTTCCATAGACTCGGCCTGTCTGAACCTCTCCCTGGGTGTGCTATTCCTCAATATATTTGTTTTACTTAGCCTGGACATCGCTTTGAATTCTGTCTCTGTCATTGACAAGGACTAAGTAACCCCAAACTCAAACAGGTAATTATGTTAGACTTCTACAAATAAGTAGCAGCAGAATAAAAAAGATAACTGAGAATTATTGATCTAAAAGTTCCTCAACCTTTTAGCCATATCTGAATGATCATGCCATCAAAAATTCAGTTATATTTTAAAAGACATGTTGTCACTTCTATTTTATGACCTGACATTTTGCACAACTGAAAATATTTTAACTATATAAAGTGAAAATTCATAAGATAATATAGTAGAATGCAGTATAAGATTGCCCTAAGACTATCGATCCATATTTGAAGAACCATGTTATTAAAAGATAACATGTAGAGCACACCTGCCTGTGAATATATGAAAACTCAAAATATATTTTAAAAATTCTACATCTAGTTTCATATATCTTCCTGAATATATTAGCAGCAGCTATTGACAATTTGCTTCTTATTGCTATATATTAGAACATATTACTTTTTGGAAACATGTTGAAATGATTCATAATCTGATAGAAATTTGATTTTCATAAAAGCATATATTTATTTTGTCAATTTAAAAAGGAAAAATAAAGAAATGTTTTGCAACACAAAGAAATTAAAGCAAACTTGTAAGTACAGAAAACTAAAGAATCCCCTTTGTCTATAAATTTCTTAGTCATTTGAATAATTTTGAGTAAGTCATTATTTTGTGCTAATTTTCTTTGCTGAAATAGAACACTAATAAGAACATAATACACTCTGATGTTGGCTATTACAACTAAGTTTACTTACATTTCCTGCTTGTGAAATGCTCAGTAGCATTACAATAAAGACATAGATAGGCAAGATAGGTTGACTTCCATGGATGAGTTTCAGACTTTTTTGTATTAAGTTATATACTGTCGACAGGGTTGAGTTTTCCAAGTCTTATGGAAGGAAAATAAAGCAACCAAGTTCACATCAAGCCTTTATTAGATGGCTTATATCAACATTCAAGATGATTATTCTGAAGAACAAGAAATCTAAGATTGTAGAAGCTAGATTAAGGAATGTCAATCAAAGGAGGGACTGGATGTGATTCTAGGTATAAATGCTAGAAAATATTTAACCTTATAAGTATATACCTACATTTACATAACTGTAGCTGTTGTTTTGGTTAAATATGTAGACAGATTTTGAATGGTAAGCTTATAAACTTATCCCTCCTATTAGTTTTATAATGTTTAATCTGAACTAAAATGATATTTTCTTTTCAAATAACATGTACATATAGTGATGTGTGTAAAATGCTTTATGACTCAGTTGATGCTATCTAGGTTTTCTGTTTGCTTAGTTTTGTGCCTTTGAAAATGTTATGAGGGAACACAGGCTTACTAGTTTCTATCTTTAAACTAAAAAACAAGTTTGTCTGTTAAAATTAAGACAATCCAAAATTCACAATTGAAAAAGGCACATATAGCATGATTCTTGTTGATAAATTTCAGGTTATTTTTTAAAGCATTCACTTAAGTTGCTTGTATCTGACATAGGAATAACCTTTGATATTTTTGACATAATAGTTTGCAAGTATAAAGAGAATAAAAATGCTGCTTATTTAAAACTTCAGTTCTACTTAAATTTCCAAAATTGCATTTTTTATATATGAAAATAAATAAACTTTAGTTGTCCTATTCAAAGACTCTGCCCTGCTAATTGCACAAATGTACCAATGAATAATGTTATTATTTTAATCAAATCTACAGTTAAACAGGTATCAATTCTGTACATCCTAAACTAAGATCATCCTAGATTTGAAAAATGACAATGAAAGGTAATCTATGGACTAAGTGTGTGTGTGTGGGGGGGGTGTTACCAAACTAAATAAACATTCACAAGATCCAAAACATACTTTTTTCCTGAGTTATTAGTGGTATTAGAATATAACCAACAGACTATATGGTAGAGAGGATTGTGAGACTATAAAATTAAAGATAATATTTAAAATTTTGTAAATTGTTAAGCACCTAAAGCATAAAAGGAACAGATTCCCAAGACATATTGTGTGAAACAGAACAAAGAATTTTTGATTAGTGAGAATAAACCAACTGAGGAGTTTAGTTCAAGTTCAAATCTACCACCCTAAAGAAAAGGGTTTAGAACTTTTAGAGGGGAGGGGATGTTCTAGAGTCTGGGGTGGAAATGTTATACAGGGGAATAGGTAAAGCTGGCAGGTGGTTTTAGGAATTAGATCTCTTGATATCAAGGAAGAAATTTATCTCAGAAGTAACAGATCTTTTAGTTCATGTGACTCCTGTAAAACAAACTCCTTTTAATTGCCTTGTCATCTGCAAACAGAACTTTCAGATTTAAACATACATTTTACAGCAGTAAATATGTTTACCTAGTAGTTTAAATTCTTTTAATTTTTTAAAATAATTCTTATGTTACCATATCAATAAAAAATTTAGTGTTAACTGTATATCAGAATCATGTTACTATTTTAGCATTCATCATATTATTTAATCTTCATAAGATTAGTAAGAAGATTAATGAATTAATATATTTATAGAATGATCGTAATTAATAGTAACCAAGTCCTGTACAGAATAAATAATACATGTAAAGTACTTTAAAAATTATCTGGCACAAATTGAGCTCTAAATAGAAGGAAATTTTCTGCAAGACAGTAGAGTAACATAATGGTAAAGAATGTAATTTCTGCAGATAGTCTCTGGATCTGTTTCTAACTCACTCACCGTATGATATGAGGCAAGTGATTTTACCTATATGTACCTTTTCCTTGATCTAATAAATGAATACAATAATGATGAAATTATTATAAATTTTGAATGTGTAGTCTCAGAAGACAGTTTTATTTGATGTTGCCATTTATTCAAAGAAAACAGCAGTAAGTCTTGAGTAATTTTCCATCTATAACCAGTGTGATAAAGTCCTCTATTTCTTAAAAATAATCAGACAAGTCAAAAGAAAAAATATTTAAGAGCATCTACTATTAAATTAGTTTTCTCTTTACCTTCATCCTAATCCTATATAGTACAACAAAATACTTTTATAAGCAAAATACAATTCTAATCTATTTTATCTACTTTTGTATATACTTATGGGGCATAATGACTGATTAGAATCTGTGTTGACTTTGTTGAAATTTTAAATAAGGGATATCAGATAGAGTGCTCAAGATTTGGCTTGTTCAGATCTTGGGAACCACAGCAAGACCTGTCTCAGTGGTGAGATGGTATCACCAGACTCTACTTGCACCGGGAGCCAGGACAAATGTAGACATTGATTGGGTGCACTGTCCTGACTCCATTTTGTTTCTATTGAGGAGATAGGATCAAGGTAGCAATACAATTCTCCATGAACGGTAGTTATTATACCAATTCAAGGTAATACTATATTGAAAGTTTGCTGCTAAGCAACAGAGTATATATGGAAGAGTGTTGCTAGGCAGCACACCTCATCTATTCCACCGCTGAGACATTCTTTGTTAGTGCAAAGAGAATAACTCAACATTCATTTTTCATAAATCTTTTACATGTTTAAGTAAGTTTATGCAAAGCAGACTCATTTAAAGTATGAAATGGAGATGTTAGAGAACAGTAGGTATTTTAGAAAACAGGGTGGTTGGGGGACACTGGAAACTGGAAATAATACTGGTTGATTGACTCACCTCTATAAATATCAATTTGACAATCACTGCAACTGATAAAACACAACTAAAAGAATGAGAAATAGTTTATTTTATTAAAACATAAAGATTTGATATAGAACTGTAAGAGAATTTTTGAAAATTTACCAGGAAAAAGAGTTGACTAGACATAAATAGAAAAAATAAAAAGATAAGTGGAGACTAAAGATACTACTAGTCATATCTAGTTCTATCTTAGTGCTATTCAGTTTCTGTTGCAGTACCTCTTCTCTGCCTGTCCACATAGTCATCTCTTCTGAGATAGAAGTGTAATCTTTGCCACAGGCTGCCATAAAAAAAGACCATAGGCCTCTTGGCTTTACTACTGGAATGTATGTTCCTACAGTTTTGTTGAAGGAAGATTCTAAACAGTATCATGATGGTCAAATTTTGGTAAGGATTCTAACTGTGTGACTGTGTGTCACCCTTTGCGTTCTCATTGCCTTTCCTCAGCTGATGCATATGGGGAGGGAAGAGGAGAGAGAGACATAGAGAGAGAGAATCATATTCTAGTGACTTATTTTAACATTTATTATGTCCTGAAAAGTCCCTTTCCAAATATAATCATATTTGTGTTAGATCTTTGATGTGTGAATTTGTAGGGACACAGTTAAACACACTGTAGTGTCAAAATATTAGCTACATTCAGCAAATCTGGGATATCCAATAAATAAGGCAATTCAAAATACTGCGCCTTAAACTGAACTTTTATTATTTTAATGTTTTTGGTTTTAATGAATTCATTAAACTAAGATTTAATTGTATATCATTAGATATTAAAATGTGAACACTTTGAGATTTTGAATGCATCAGTTAAAGCCTAATTCTATTCTTTGTGAAATATTTTTATCCTCTTTTTTTTTTTTTGAGACTAGGTCTCACTATGTTGTCCAGGGTAGTCCATCCCATGTACTCAAGTGATCCCTAGTCTTAGCTTCCAAGGTAGCTGGAATTACAGGCACCTGCCTCCGTACCCAGCTGCTTTTTTGTCTCGCTATCTTGCCCATAGTAGTCTTGAACCTGCAAACTCAAGTGATCCCTGGCCTCTTCCCTCCCAGTGCTTGGATTACAGGAACATACCACCATGCCTGACTACCCTCTTTTTCTTTCTCCAGTCACTTACCCATAGAAAATGCATTGCCAGGTTATTTTTCAATTTCTTTTTCCATTTCCCTTTTCTAAGCCTACATTGTTAACATTATTGTTCACTAGATTATTTCCACAGTTTTCTGTATTCATTTCCATAAAACTTAAGCATGAGCAAGAATGCTATTCCCAAAACAGTCTAAGTGACCTAGAAGGAGTTGCCCAAATATCTTCTTTGAACAGGGGTCTAAATCACCACTGGCAAGAGTTGTTTAACTTCTTGTTTAAATGACTCACTTGATGATCTATTCCACTAGACAAACAAATGATGACATTCTGATGGATGGAATCATATTCAAATGACATTTCTAAACCAAAGATATTATGTATTTTGGGAGCTTCAGGTTAAAAACTAATGACCTACAATTCCCAAGAAAGGATATATGACAATAAGCACTTCTGGTCAAAACCTTGACAGTGACTAAGGGATCATCAGCATGCTAAAATATTCACCCTTAGATGGAGCTTTAAGACTAATGAGACATGTAACAAATGAAAATGCATTTCACACACATGCGCTGATCTAGTGTATATGCTCCCACTATCTGCTTCATGTAATCTCTCAACTCTGTCTAGTTGCTCTTCCACCTGATAGTATTTACTATTCTATTTATATCATACCTTAAAAAGTTCTATTTGCTGCTGATATATCATACCACACTGTCATCTATACTTCATAGCTCTTAATAACCTAAATTTTAATTGCTTCATGAGAGTTTAATTCTGTAAACTATAATCTCTGAAATTGGTTTCATACCTTATTATAAAAGACTTCCCTACACTTGGAATAATATTAATACAAGTAATTTGTATTTATAAAAAAAAGTAATAGCTATACAAGTGATCAAACTGTTGTAAGATGAAAGAGCACATTGTTTTTATGTAAGGAAACATTCTTTACATTTTATTAAATGAGTATTTTTAATGGAATTAATTATTTAAAATAAGTAACGAACTTTTACGTAAATTCACCAATTAATTTTATTAAAGGATTTTAATAAAATTCAGTATATTTCAGGAATTAAAAAAAGTTCATCATTCCAGTAATTTACTTCTGAGTAAATCTACCCTCAAGAAAAATGTGAAAGAAAATATAATTTTGAGGGAATCTATTTATCATAATTTTATCAACAAAAAGAGTACAACAGTTATATATTAAACAAATATTTTCAGCGGTAATCACAAAGATGGAATACAGTACTATATAATAAAAATTATGTTTATAAATGAAGTTTACTGCTCTTGAAGTAATATTGCTTATAAGACAGGGTAACAAATTAAGTGCTATGTATTCAGGATCAAAAATAATTTAATTAAAATGGGAACTTTATGTGTGTGTGAGTGTGTATGTATGCAATCATGTCCAGCAAATAGAAATAAGAAAACCAAATAAAATTTTTCTTACTTCTCTATAGCACTGGGAATGGTATTAATATATAGTTCAAGTAAAACTAATTTCAACAATGGAATAAAGAGTGATTAAAATTATGGACATCTTTATGAGAAAACTTTGATTAGGACAAACACCTTAATTTAGGGATTGCTCTGCTGTACTTCCCACTCAGGAATGTTTTCAGGATTGATACATCCTTCTTACTGTTGAAAATACTGACTTGGTCTATACAAGCAATCAAATTCAAAGAAATAGGAAAAGTTCAGTTTTCCCCAACTGTGTCAAGCCTGCATCTGCACATGCTTGTGATGGTGTCAAGTGGAGACAGACTGCAAAGCACCTGGCAGCAGCTAGCCCAAAAAAGCTAATTGGACCTCAGTTGGGTTTCATACCAGTTTCCCTTTTCATCTTCCTTTACCATTCATTTTCTGTACGCGTTCTGTCTTTCTTCACCTCAATGCTGGAACTATCTCGTCCCTTTACAAATAACTCCATCAATGCTTCTTATATCCAGAAATTTCATATGCAACCAAAACCTTGATTGATTATCTGGTTTTGATTATTTTAAACACATATACACTCAAGTAGAATGAAATACACAGAAATTTAAATGAATTCCTTACAGCAATATAAATGAAAAATCACTAAAATCATTTTCAATGTAATGTTTTGAAAGAAAGTATGAAAGTTGCTTAAATCACATAGTTAAAATCTTTGCTGTAAATAATTTATCAACACAGAAATGTATTTCTAAATCATCAAATGATTTGAAATACAAACTTTAATTTGCAAGTTATGGTAATCGTATCCTAAAAATGTACAGATTTTCATCTGTATGATGACTTTAAATATTAAACAGCTTCAATTGACAGGATTTTCCTACTCTTATATAGTAATGTTTTACTGAAAAAATTCTTAAAATATGTAAAATACTTCATAATTTGGATATGGGCTGTGATTATTATGTTATAATGGGTCTATAGATACCCTATCACAAAACATAGATATGAAAAAACAAAATGAAAAAAGTCAGAAAATTAAAAATATAAGTCTAGCCAAAGAAAATTCCACAGTAATTTAAAAATAACAAAATGGTACTTGCATATCATTTTCTCTTAGTATATGTCTGCTTAAATCTAGATTTTTCTATTTCTGTCTCTAACGTGACATTAGTTCGTGAGTGATGGAACTTGAGTTACTGAACCAATGAATTTCTATCCAGTTACATATTGTGCTATTATTTTATCTTTGCTTTATCTAGTTATTTTTATTAAAGTACAAGGCATTGTCAAAGTTTGTGAGTTATCAGGTGAATAAAGTTGTAAAGGGAAGAGAAATTAGACCTTGTATATTCAGTGACTCTTTGTAAATATGTTAGCAAAATTAATAACTGTAAATTATATTATTGATTTATATGTGATGATATCTTCTTATCCAACAGAGGGTATGGTAATATACAGCCATTAAACATATTTTTTTGATTTATAGAAATAAACAAAATCAGATTATAATAATAACCAGAAGCTTTCCTTTAAGTCTAATAGCATATTACAAGGTTTTATATTTTGGTATATTGTGATTTTTTACAGAGAATATAAATTAAAAATTTAAGCCATTGTCTCTAACTTTAATATTTCTAAAAATAAATAAAACAATTTTAAAAACTGAGGATTATCCTATAATTTTGGATAAGATAATTAAAACATATTAGCAATTGATAATTTGTAAAACATCTATTAAAGACCTGCTGTCTAATAAAACACTTAATGGTATTCATTTAAATTAAAATGAAAGGCTATGCTGTAGCTAGTTTGCCCATTCAAGGTGATAAAACTGACATGAAAATAACATTTGTGGGATGCACAGTAGGGCACTCCCCTAAATTAGACATAAGTGATTTTTTTCAAAGGAAAGCAGAATTTAGCGATTTTAGGCATTTTGAATTTAAGTATATTGACTTTAATGATTGACATTTTATTCATTGTACAAATGTATCACAGTGTAACTATTACTAAAACATTTTTTAAATCTGTCAACAAAATAAAGATAAATAAATAAAAAATCACCTTAATGTATTTGTATATCCATTCTGCTACATGAGTTATGTATTATGTCTTTATTTTTTGAAGCAGCTTCCAAGTTAATAGCCTAAAGTGCCCCTCTTTGCATAGAGTATGATTTTTTCAGCTTAATAATGAATTGAATGGTCTTTAAACTGCAGGATCAAGTGGTTAACCCTTTACAAGTGAAAGAAATACGAATTTACATTTCCAATCTTTACATCAGTATTTAAGAATCCAAAAATCCCTAAAGCAATTCTGAGAAGTTTGCATCTTCATTGTGTTTTTTCACCTAAATCAAATGTGAAATATGCAAATATAACAGAAAATTCACTTCTTAACTTGAAAAGAACAAATTCACAAATAATTGTAAATTATAAACTTGTAACTAGATTTGGTTGGAGTTGAATCATACATTTCAGTTCTAAATATGAAATGACTTTTACAAATATAGGGGTATAATATACACAAGTTATTTAGGTAGCTAGATGCTAGCTAGCTAGCTAGATTAAAATAGCACAATAATATATAAAATTTCTGCACACTAATACAATATAAAATAAAGATGTACACAAGGAGACTATTGGTTACACAGTTTCTTTAAAAGATTCAGTAGGTGTAATTTGAAATTTACTTAAGACCTTCATGTCCTAAACAAACCAACAATCTCTTTAGTATTGATGTAATTTATTCTTGCATATATCTATTTAACTGAAAATGATTCCACAAAAAGTTATCAATACCATTGTTGCAAAAACTAAATTTGAAATATTCCTTTAACTAATTGTCATTGTTTAATATATAACTTGCCCCTTTAATATATTCTGGAGTACATGCATCTACTTCCACATGACACTTATTGTATCACCTCCAATATGTTCTTTGGTAGTATAAATGTTCCATTTGGCTGATTCCTCATGAGACATGGTTTCCAGCTATATTATTTTGTTCACTGTCATTTAGCTGCATCTTGAATATCAAGGATGTCATAAAACAGGATGCCCAAACTGGACATAGCAGATGTTATATATAATGTCAGATGTTGTGTAATGAACACAAAGGACAGCTGGACCATGACCCAAGGATACCCTTGAAAGTTGTTAAACTTTCTAAAGATTAGAATACATAAAAAGAAGTTACTTTCATTTCAGTGGTATTTGTTCTACTTTATCAGTTCTTGCAGAATATTTTTTGGCAAGTTCCCCATCTTAATGATGTGCCAAAAGAAAAATCTTTCTAATTGTATGTGACATGTAGTTTACATGTAGAAATTAAAATTAAAGTTTTATTCTCCCGTAACTAAATTCTAACTCCCCCAAAACATCCTTAGTGTAACAATTTTATATCAAATTATTTATACATGCCAGTTCCCAGTTCAGTACACATATCCTTAAGTCTTAGCTCTTGTTTCTTTCATAGGACAGTGTTATAAACAGATACTGAAATATCTGTTCTTGAAATCTACAACTACTAAAAAACAAACAAACAAAAAGATTAAACATTAACTCTCAATTAGCCATAAAATGTAATGTCATCTGGAATAGATTATCTTGTCTCAAGTATAAAACACGTGTCATTTGCTGTGTAGCTTCTAATGTCAGATACTCCTAATGGCATTTCTCCTAATAGGTAAACTATTTAACATAAAAGTAATATTTCCCATTTATTCTTTTTAAGCAATTTATTGAAAAAATTAAATGGATAATCAAGTCACTGAACCTGGTTAATGTACTATTCTTATTCTATAATCTCAAATTCAACTTTAATCTTTATTTTATTATTTTCTTCTGATTATTTTCTCATTTTCTCCAGTATTTTCAGAACCTTCAACAAAATCTAAATATGCATTTCTTAGATTTAATTTAATTTAAAATAAGTAAATTAATGTAAAACACCTTTTAAAAAGCTGCATATCTCACACAGAATTCTTTTCTCTGATTAATGAAAAATGCTCACTACTGTAAGATGACTACAGATGTTAGATTCACTAGTTATATTGACTGTAACTTTCCATAAGGAAAAACAAATCTATATTTAAAAAAAATTTCCTTTTTATTAACTGCATGTACATATATATATGTGTGTATAATATAATTGTATAGAAATCTTCACTAATTTTTCCATCATAATTTTACTGGTCTGTAAAATCATAGGAAGAAATATGTCCTGAAAAATGCAGGGGAGGGATTAGTTCAACAGATGAAGATGATGGTTCATGGGTAACATTGTGGTGGGAGAATTTCAATATACAGTGATGTTATACACACACATACATACATGAACATGCAATCAATAAAATAGAAAATATTATTTTGGATACAAATCCTGATTTAGGACATTATACCTAATTTTCAAGAAAAAAATTTCAAGTGATAGAATTTAAGTGAATATCTCAAATAATATATTTTAAGCAAATACATTTAAGTTATGTGTGTCATTTCTGATTAGTTTAAGATGATAATCATATTTGCATTTCTGTTAAATAAATAGATGAAAAACAATGAAGGTAAACTCTTTTCAATTGAAGTTTTGGAGAAATTTTTATGAAGCAACCTTTTCAATTATAATTTTTCATACTAAGAATGTATAGAGCAGAGATATGACTTCCTGTTCCTTTCATTGGAATTATTATCACAAGCTGGACTCAGTGGCATGTGCCTGTAATTCCAGCTACTTGGGAGGCTGAAGCTATGAATCACTTGAGTCCATGTTTCAAGATTACCCTGGGAAATATAGTGAGACCTAGTCTCCAAAATAAGTTAAAAAAAAAAAAAAAGTATTACCACATGGTTATTATTACTGAATGTTGTCTTTTTGATAAGAAAAACATAGTATATTCAAGAACATGGTTGCTTATCTAAGTCTAGCCATAATTTGCATAGACAATAAAGTATGGATATAAAATATACCAGATAAGAATGTGGTTAAATCTCTGATGTGTACAGTAGCTTAAATCCCCTTTTGCACATAGTAATCTGTTACAATTTCCTAATGTGAGGTTTTTATTGATCAATCAGTATTATTCATTCATTTCCCATTTTGTCTAGAGACATGATGTTTAGATGATGAAAGAAAAAGTAAAATGCAATGGAGAAAGCCTTTAATAACATCTAGAAATCAAATTCACTATTAGTAATTTTTTTAAGTCTATATTTTTTTTTCTTTTTTTAAAAACTAATTTTATTTTTTATGTATTTTACATCATTGTCTGCCCCAAGGCTCTCCCACCACTTTAACACCCTTGAGCCATCTTAATCTCTTATGTCCATGCCTCCCTCAATTTTACCCTCCTCCCCCTCTCTTGCTTTATGCCTCAGTTCTATCGACAGTTTTAAATTGTTCTTGTTCATTT
>PVHY01015944.1:0-34849 GCA_004024945.1 Uropsilus gracilis
CTAGTCCAGCGTTTGAAAGTTGTTTCCTTTTACAAACTACAAAGTGCCCACTGTCTCAAGAAGGGCACCGTCATTATAGCCTCAGTGCTAGGCGTTTGTAGGAGAATGAACTTCCAGATACGAAATTGAAAAGAAGGCACAGAGAATGTATCTGGGTCCTGAATTCATTTCTGTATACTTGCATAAGCTTCAGATTTTTTACTTTCAGAAATTTTTCTACTCTTTAGTGCATAGCATGCCGTTCCCCCCATTATTTAAACACAATTGACTCATTTACCAAAGCCCTAGTGCAAATGCTACTTGCCCCCTCCTTAAGCAAACAAATAAGATGAAATAACATATTAAGTGCAAATATGGGCAAGAGGTGTGGTATCCATGGTATCGCAACCCTGCTGTTGGAAAGATGGCCATATGTTACTAAGCAGTGTGTCTATTCCTAGACCAGAATGAAGTTCTGAGATTTCTCCTGCTCAATCTTTTCCATAACAATAGCAGCTGATTCATGTTCTTATAGAGATGAAGGTGACCTATTTAGAGTGACATATTTAGATATCCACTGGGGCACCTTCTGAAAGACAGTTACTTAGTGCTAGATGCTCATGGAAATGGCAACTTAGTTCTTAGCATCTGAATGTCATGATTGTCGTTCTACCTCAGTTGTTATCCTCAGGGGTCTAAAGTGAAATACATATCCTGGAATTTTTAACTTGTTTTTTGCTTCTAAGTACATAGAAGACATTAATATATTCATTTACCTATTGTGGGTTATTTTTCTCCTCTCTTTTATAATGAAAAGATGTGCAATGAAAATAAACATAAAAAGTGATCAATTTCTCAGGATTACATTCAAATTAAAAATATTTCTATTGCATCTACATTTCAAACTGGCTATGTGACCCTTAAGAATAATTTACACATTTGAATGTCTTCATTAAATGTGAAAATTTGAATTCTGACCTGCTTTGTTTTCATTTCCTATATAGTATATATCACACAAGTGGCATCATCCATTGAACATTTTAAAGCAGAGATATCTGCATTCAAGGAATTCTTTATTAAAGTAATGAAATCATTGTTTTACAAATGCAAATGCTAATTCAGTACTTTAGTTATTATTTACTAGACAGATAGACTACATATATTTAGTATATGTAGCAGATAGTAATAATAGCAGATATTTCACCATTTTCTATTAATGTAAAGGTATACATACATCATAGATAGGGTCTTTCTTTGACTATAGCAGAAAATTAGGTAAGTTGATGAGACAATACACACTATTTTGTATATGTGACATTCTTTAGAAAGACCATAGTTGTATTGTTATTTCAGTCAAAAATATCAAGAGATACTTTCTATACTGGTTAAAAACAAGGGCTTTGAATTCAACTAATACTTTTTCACTTCCTCCTTTCATGACCTTGCCATTGTCTCTGTTTTCTTTAGGATAGCTACAACGAGATACAGAAGGGGTAATATCTCAAGCTACATGTGAATTGTAACTCAGTGTGGGGGGGGTACTATCTGGTCTAGTCTTTCACAGGCAGGAAAACACATAGCTAATTCTAACATCCCCCAGTCACCTTCTACATAACTGAAAGTCCCCAATAAAGCTTTTGATTATTTCTTGATATTGTTAATCAAGTTCTTTCCATATTTTGTGACCTTGCAGTCAACTTTGACTCATTTTTCCTTTATCCTTCACTTCTTATTGCTTAGACTTTTTGGTTGGCCACATTCTTTGCTTTATTAAAAACGACATCTATTTCTTACAACCTAACTGGTTACACCAAATATCTCAAAGGTAGGCATATCATCCTTCTGTATAATTTCAGTTTTCCATGGATCTTGGAGTGAATGGACAGTAAATGCTCAATAGTTACAAGTCATGTTCATTATTTTCACTGTAGATCGGTAGATCCGTCTGCACTTAATTTGCATCAGAGATTCACTCACTTGGGAAACTTCAAAAAAATAATATTTAATAAAATACATTAATACCATTCACTTTATTTCTCATGTTGCTACTGTTTGAATTAAAGTTCTATGGATGTTGGGGGTTGGAAAGCAGCTCTGAAAACCACAAAGAAGTCACTAATGTTGACAACCCTGAATCCCTCTGAAAAATAAGCACCTGCTCTTCTTATTTACTATAATAACAAATGCCTGGTCTTTGTACAGGTCAAACAGGTTTTTTAGATTTTGCAAAAGGCAATTATTTGACAGTAAGACTGTTAGTTGTCTTTGGACTTGGTAATAAGATCTTAATCAAATATGGGGGCTTCTGATATTATGAAAATATCATAGATAAATATTAATAGGGAAAGTTTAGACAGTGGGAAAGGTTTTACTGCTCTAGCTTTCTTCATATTATACCCATGTCTACACTTGTCATGAGTATGAGGAACAAGTCCAAGGTAGCTTCTTAACTATTTTTTTGTGTTTAATTATATTTTTTATGCTTACTTTAAAGTTATGACTTGGCTAGCTAGTGAAATAAAATCTGGCTTATTAAAAATTTAATAAAATAGAAAGTAAAGAATGCACCTTAGCTGTTTACTTGCCTGACATCCATACCAGACTGAGAGCATACTGTTAGCAGGAATTTTTACTTTTAAGTCATTCTCAGTGATTACTCCTATATTCGACTTAAAATAAGTACTAAATAATAAATGAAGGAGTACTTGATCTATATCACCCAGAATGAATGTATACTTTTGGAATCTATAAGGGAAGTGTATTATCTCTACTTAAATGAAGCTTAATGCAGGCAGTTCTACAAGCTACACTCTTCTAGAGATTACAGTGTTTTCTTCATTTGTTAAATAAACATCATGTCAGTATATTTTAATGTATTCAGGTAATTCTGCAAAATACTATCCATTTTAAGGACTCCCAAGAAAATTTCATCCACCTAGTGTTTCTTCATCAGTCTGTAGTTTATGATAGTTTAATAAGTCTTGATGACTCTATGAAAACTTTGTGATCATTTAAAAGCTTATAGAGAAATAAAAAACACCATTCACAATTAGTTGTCACACTTGTGCCTACTAAATATAGATTTCTAGACCTTAATTGCAAGACCCTGATCCAAATAGGACTGAGGCATCTTAGTAAAAATACTTTTTTAGACTTTCCAGATGATTTAGATACTGGGGCCCAAGGATCACATACTGAAAAAGCTAACCTAAGAACTGCAGGGACATTTATTTTTGTTTATTCAACAAAATGTACTGACTATATATTATAAGTCCTATTCTAGACACAGGGGCTATAAATAGAAAGAGAAAGCACCAGTGTAGAAGGTATTAATGGGTGGTACCTTTGGCAAACTTTCTCTTCTACCAATCAGCAGTATTCTAGCTACCACTCTCTGTCTGATCCTGTGCCCAGTTTTCCCCAAATGGAATCTGCCCTGTTTTTTATCTACATGCAAAGGTGAATCCTCAAAGGATGTGATAGTAGCTGTAGAGGAGAATGCAAAAGGAAAATAAGATAGGGAAAGTAGAAAGTGGAAGAGGAGGAAGAGAGGGAGAAGGGGAAGGGAGAGGGGAAAAGAGAAGAAAAAGAAAAGAAAGACAAAAGAGAAGAAAAGAGAAAGGTCTTGAGAGGCAAACCTGCAAAAAAAAATGGATAAATTTGATGATTGGATAGGACCAAGGATTGTTTTCAGCTTTCTGTTTCAGATTGGTAGATAGGAGGGTGATTCATTTAAATAGAGAATACAAAAAACAAAAGCAATTTTGAGGGAAAGAGGCCTTAGTTTTGACATGTTGGATTTATGTACATATCTAGTACTTCAAAGTAAAAACATCCAAAAGGCAACTGTGTATACAGTTTTAAAGCTTTAAAGCTAAAGATGTGGATGTACCATTGTGACAAAAAATCCATGGGAGTGAAAGAAATACCGTTGAGAGAGAAGACTCAGATGATGGGAATTTGGTGGACATCAATATTTCAGGCAGTGATTCTTAGTCTTTTGGGTATTGATGACCTCTTGAAAAATCAAGACAATGTCAAATTTCACACTTACAAGGTTTTGTAGTTTCCAAGGTGCTGATGAACTTGTTGAGACTTTCATAGTTTTCATGAGTTTAAATGAAAGAGAAATGGAAACCCAGGCAGTATTGTGAAAGGGAAGTCAAACAGCTAGTAGAAAAACCAGAGTCCTAACTCATGGTAGTATAGTCTTTTATCTTAAAACAAGAGTGGATTTAAATCTTTTATTTTACTTTTGCTTCTTCTACTGCTATTGCTTCTCTTTCATTTCTGTTTGCAACACCAGTAAAATAATAACATATGTAAAGAATTTATTGACAACACTTTTTCTCCATAATTCTCAGAGTTAGGAATTGCATTCCCCTTCTAATTTGTTTTGGGTTTTTTTCTTTGACTCACATGATTCAATTAATTCAAGAAAGTTTCTTAGAATATATCAACAATTCCACAATGATTATCTCCTCCACATAGGCATAAAGTAGGGTTCGAACAAGGTCAGCATGCATTTATGTTCCATGGCGATCATACTTACCTACAGAAGTGATAATGACTGTGAAACGAGTTTCATCTCGCTTTCCAGTAACATTGTTGTAAGCACAGCACATATAATCAGTTGTCTTTTGAGCTACTTTCTCAGATGCAACTTCCAAACGAGGCCCATACTTAATGACATATGTTGTATTGTCAGCCCTCCGGATCCAGGAATAGGTGTTGGGAGGAAAAGAATCAGCAGAACAATCAAACAAGATGGCTTCTCCAATGTCAACAGTGAACACTTCCCCTACTTTCAGGCCTTTGTCAGAGTTAACTTGAAGTCCATAAGGTCCATCTGCATTAATTGAAAAAAGAAATAGAGGAGTAACATAAGTAATCATAACAAGTCATTAAGTTTGGGAGAATTAGCATCATTTTACTTCCCTCTTAAACTTCGGCAAACAGGTGCTCATTTAGACTCCCGGTAAATAATGAGGGTCTTAAAAATGTTATACTTTGATACCCACAAAAGACAAAAGTGGAAATTATTATGAGATATGATTGTACTTACCTGAAATAGTAAAATTCTTTAAACTCATAGTTTTAGAGACACTGCCATCATAAATGTGATGCTAAGCTTTTGAGCAATGTATGGACAAATATACAATCTTATTATATAAATTCCATCTTTTTGAAATATAGATGTACTTAAAAGAATATAAAAAGTAGGCTGTGGCAACTCTTTTTTCCCTGACAATACTACTTTGAGTATTATCTGTTTCTCTTTTCCGTCTAGGATCGGTCATGCAAATATAAAATACAAAATTTTACAAGTAACAAAGATTTGTGCTAACAGATGTAGGAGTGTTTCATATTGTCATAACACTTTCATAGAGAAGCTAAAAAATCTTTCCCATAGCTTAAGCTTAGAATTAGATTTGGAAAAAATACATCTTCATTATCATTAACAAATGATCATTGACGACCACTAAACCATTTAATGATGAATATCTTGCAATATTCTTGTAGCATCTTGCTA
This sequence comes from Uropsilus gracilis, assembly GCA_004024945.1. NCBI lineage: Eukaryota > Metazoa > Chordata > Mammalia > Eulipotyphla > Talpidae > Uropsilus > Uropsilus gracilis. Next base: position 5,513 of record PVHY01015944.1, read on the forward strand.
TCGCTGTCACATCAGATTGCCAGAAAAGAAAGATGTATTTCCCATTTTTTTTTTCAAAGAGTAAATGGAAAGATTAAAAAATAGTCCCTGGCTAGATAGCTTTTTTTCATTTCATCATAGTTTGTATTCTGAAAACTGAGATCTAGTCATGATTATGCTCATTTTTCAGTTGGTCATATACAACATTTATGAAATATTTGCTACATGAAATCACTTTGCTTATACAATCAAACTCATCCAATCTTTCAAGTAACCATGATGTTACTTGATGTTACTATTCCTATTACAAAAGGAAGAAACAGTTAAAACTTATTTGCTCATGTTCACATAGCTATTAAATAGTAAAGCCAGGACTCCTAAATATCTCTATTTAATCATTTGTATTATTTTTCTAAAGAAAAACTACATGTATATTATCACAAAATAGTTTATTTTATCTAACTATATTTTAGTATCACAATAAGTTATCTGTTACATATTGATTCTGTACTCAGTTAAATCAAATAGTCAATTAATAAACACTTTATTTGAGAGAACTAAATATATCACATTTAGTACATACATGAGAGGGAAAAAATACTGCAAGATGCATTTCCTACTCTCAAGGGATTTACAAATTAGATAAAGCTATGGATTGTTGGCTCAGTAATAATCTAAAGGGTTTGATTTCCAAAAACTGAAACTATCTCAAAGGTTTAGATTTCCCCAAGGGAGTAACTCACTATTCATTTTATTGTGTGTAATAACATAATGTAATGATTATACTGTAGGGTAATTAAGTAGAATCATGATTTCATCAGTGATCAGTTAAGTACTTTCTAGAATTCATTTAAATTTTCAAGTTTTACTTCATCACTTTTACTAGACAGAGGTTGACTAGCTGGAAGATAAACAAGGTTATTTTTACTTCTGAAATACCAGGATTCATGCCCAGCCAAGGCTATTTCGAATACCAGCAAGTCAACCCCAAATTTACACATGTCCAGAGTGGTTTTCTATTTATGTCTGCTATTTTTGACCAAATTTCCCAGGATATAGCAAAAATTAGAAACACAAAACATGTAGCTAGGGAATGTGCACTTATCACATATTTACTTTCAAAAGACCCAGAGAAATGTGAAATGTGAAAGAAATTTATAGATTTATATGGATATGTACACATGAGATTATTTTGCTCTCAGAAAGCAAACACAGAAGTTAATATCCTAAAATCTGAAGTAATCAGTAGGTGGATGTGGAGGATTAAAGTGAAAAGTAATGGGTGCCCTTTTCCTGTGACTACACTAGAACCTCATCACACTGTTCTTTCATTGTAGGTTGTGATATGGTCTCAGGGAAAAACCATTGTTTTAGGCTTGTGTAAGTTTAGATGGAACCATCCTATCCTGAATTCCACTAAATAGTAAGTTGTGTAATGAAAAGATAAGATCAAAATTAATATTGAACTATTACTGTGTATATGACTGTTTTGGGCATTATTAGGGAATTCGAAATGTTAACGATGGAGTTCCTGTGTCTATTACCTCAGGATGGATGTAGCAGCAGGGTTCTTTCAAGTGGTCATTATTAATAGAACATTAGGAAGCAAAGGTCACTGACCAGGGCTCATTGGTTACATTCACATAGCAGAAAACCATAGACCTGAATCTGCACAAAAACTGAACAGATCAACACAGGTTTGATAAGGTTGAGAAGTGCAGTTAGAAAAATATAGTCATTCAGTTTAAGTCTGTATCTTCCCCCTGATTTTCAGTTTTACAGAAAAACAAGTTACTTGGTAATTTAATACACATAAAAATTACTGCTATTCCTTTCAAAGCATGCTGACATTACTGAAAAAAAATTTTTTTTAATATTCTCATTTTGAGTTGCCTTAGGAGCCTGTAACAAACAGACTTATCCTCAAGAGCAGTGAATAGGATTGCTCTGTAGAGGAAACTCAGTTTTTAGAGTCAATGCTGATGAATAACGTTGATTGCTTAAATTTGATGTATCACTCCAGTTAAAATAAAACATGCATTTAAATAAAAGAATGTTATTGTTTAGTTTATCTTCTCTATACTCAGACTTATTTTGATCTTGTTTTTTCCCAATTTGTTCGGTTTTATGATTCATGGAAACTTTTGTCTCTATTAATTACATGCTATGTCTGTCTCCTCAAAGTCATTCAAATCACACAAACTCCTGCAGTCTTATCCCCAATACTTTGTGAACATTTTTTTCCAGGTATTGGAACCTAATGCCTTGAAACATTTATTCCTTGCTTCTGATAGGATTTCTTAAAGTGTAATGCATTTGACCCAATTATATAGAAATACATACTCATGTAGAAAAATCAAAATTCAGAGAAGCACAAAGGTAAGTCATTTGCAATTCTGTCACTTAGAGAACCAATATCCATATTTCAGAGCATGATTTTTGTCTTCTCTCTCACACGTACTGATCTATGTAGCTATTTATTTATCTACATATGTATGCTATCTATCTATCTATCTATCTATCTATCTATCTATCTATCTATCTATCTATCTATCTATCTATCTATCTATCTATCTCTGTCTGTCTATCTATCTAATCATCTTTCTAGCCATCCATCCATGAGCATCTACTATCTATCTTTCATATGCCACACACTGCTTACAATTTGTTTTCTTCTTATTGGTGTTTTTCATTAGCATTTCAGGTTGACCCTCCCTTTGCTTTGAGGTTCAGTTTAGTATATAATTCACACAAATGGGTAATCCAATTGAAGACATTTAAAGTGATTCAACCAGTGTAACCTTTGACATTGAAGATGAAAGCAGACAGATAATTCTGTTTTGTACGATTCAGTTTCTTGCCTTTGGCAGAGAGCTCCTAATAAAAATGGACCCTTTGCCTCAGGAAAGGCTGTTTACTAAATGACTTGTAAAATCACATATCGTCTGTTCTCTTTAACAATTTATGGTTGGGTGGGAACAGTCCCTAAATTTCCATCATGGTGCTGCTTGCCATCCTGCTTGGGAGCAGATGGTAAGTATTTACTGTGAGTGACCTTTTTTTCCCTTTAATTTTTATCACTTAGAGTACCTTCCTGCAGCAGTACCATATGTTGCACACAAAACGCAGTGGTTATCAGGTTATTATTTACAATTGGAGCTGGAAGGCATACACAATTCATGAACTACAAGTAGATATTTGTCTGAATTACTGGCTTGACATTGTATTCTACCAAGGCCAATACTAGATTATGACATCATAAACCTATAAATACCTGTTAAGTTTTGATAGATTTTTCTATACTTTTCCTGCCCCCCCCCAAAAAAAAAATCCTGCTTTCATGAAGGAAACTGCCATAGAAATAGAGCCTTAAGAAAACAGAGCAGGTGATTCACACTGAAATTCTATTATGATATGAACCTCTAGGAGTGGTGTGTGGGGTATTGGAATATGGCCTTCACTAGGTTACTAAGGAACTTTTCTAAAGATGGGGTGGGGGGTAGAGCTAAAGCACTGGAACTAAGAAGCTATTATCTTATAATGGGAATTTAACCTTCTATGGCATCATCATATAGCACTGAAAGGTATATGAAGAAAGATAATCTGTCTCACTTCAGTTAAATCCAAGAAACCTCTACTGAGTTCTTAATCTGTGTCAAGGTTGCCCTACGGATACAAAGATGAATCATACAGAGTTCTTATTTGAAGCTGGGCTGTTTGTGAGGGGAAGAGACTCAGGAAAATGCAATATAGTAAGTAATTGGTGAAAGATATACAAATGTTGCTCCAGGAGTTCAACAAAGTTGTTAGTGATATTGAAAAAGTGAGACAAAGTGTGGGCAGATGAGCCTTTCTAGAGATCTTGGGAAAGAAGATGAGGGTATAATCAGGTGAAGAGAAATGGAAACAATATCAACCAAGGCACATATTGCCTCCCAGTTTGTATGGAGTGATAAAGATTACAAATATGTTGACTCCATATTAACAAGAGGAATAAATCACAAATCTTCATATTATATGTCTTAATTCTTGTAACCCCCAAACCAACCAACCAACCAAATAATAAAACAAGGATAAAATTGAGATAACAAGAAAATTTAATAAATTAATAATGACGGGTTTTATTTGTGTTATGTAATAGGCAATTATTTAGCACAATTATTGTACCAAGATATCTGATTTTTTAATCAAATCAAACTAAATAAATGTGTAGATGAATATCATTAAGATAAGATACTAGGCCAGGCATGGTGGCGCATGACTGTAAGCGGTAGCCTAAGAAGCTGTAGCTGGTGCCAGGGATCGTGGTTTCAGTCCCAATGGGGCATGTAGCGAGACCTAGTTCCAAAAAAATGTATCTGGGCGTGATGGTGCACGCCTGTAATTCCAGCTACCTAGGAAGCTGAGGCTGGGGACTGCTTGAGTCTGTGGTACCCTGAGTATTGTGAGCCTGCGGTTCCACAGGCAAAAATAGCAAGACCTAGTCTTAAAAAAAGAAAAAAAAAAGATGAGATACTAAGTGAAGACTTTTGCATGTGAATGTAAAAACAATCAAGAAAATACACTGATAATACTATATTCACAACTATCACTTAATAACAATGTCTCTTACATAGGTAACTCAATTTTGCATTGTATAAATGGACAAACAGTTGCAAATTTTCTAAATTCTTTATGAGATTTGTATAGACTGTCTTAAAAAAAAATGCCAGGAAAAGTATTCAGGCTACAAATAGGAGGCATATACTATGAATTCTGAAATTTATTTGAATTGAGGTATTTTAATCCTTTCAAACACGATATGAAAGATTCGGGCATTTAAACCATAATATTTATTATTTTCAGGTGGGATTATAGGTTTCTCCCACACTTTCATACTTTTCACACTGTGAATCATCACCTTTTGTTATAATAGAGCAGGGCCTGAACTTTTACATTAAGAAAGATCTTATTTTTATTTTGCGAGATTAAAATATAGCATGTAGCAAAGTATATACTACACTTTGTAAGTATGTAAAATTAAAGAATGGTAATATTTGAGGGAAGAAAAAATTTCTTTCCAAGATAGTCTCTCAATTTTCTCTTTGTAGATTTCTTTTAAATAATCCAGGCTCTTCATAACTTCTTGCTGTATATTAAGTTATGTCAGCATAGTTTTGATCAAGTGACCAAAAAAAGAAAGGCAAATGAAAAAAAAGCTAACATTTGTGAGCCATGTTTTTCCTCAAAGATCATTATATATAGATTTTCGTTTCATTCTCCTCATCCTTGTGCTAGAGACACTGAGCTCAGTGTAGACAAAGATTTGAGGAATTGGGTACACAAAATGGGTCAGTCATTTGGACACACTATTAATGGTAGATCAGAGTTTCAATATAAATAGTCTGAATTTATAGTTCTGGCTCACAATTATTGTGCTTTCCTCTGAACTCTCTAAATGACAGATATCACATGACTAAATTTTCTTCAGTTGACAAGGAACGCTCCAACACAATCTCACTTCTTGTTGTCTCATTACATTGAATGATGGCTTCTCAGGATTAACATTCAGTACATATTATTTGACTGGTTTAATACCTTATTTTGCATTCTGTGCTTTTTCTCTGGATTATAAACCACCTAGACCAAACAATAAAGAATAATGTAAGGATATGTCTACATAGTATAGATTTGATATGCTCTGTTCACACCTTTTCCCACTGTATTTAATGTATTTGATCGCTTAGGTCTTTGCTAATTAGAGTTGAGTAGAAGTTTAACTCATGCCAGAATACTTTATTCAGTCAAGAATATAACTATAAATATAAATTGCATCAAACTTGAATTGTTCAGCTCAATGCTATTCATGCAGATGAATTCAGTTATACAAAATGTCATTGTAAAAATTCAATATGAGCAACGATTAGGATAAATATTATATAATTTGCTTGCAGTATGTGATACTTTGGCATTTCTCTGTAAAAAATGAAATTTCTCCTCTTTTACATTCTTTAATGTAATTTCTTCTGTTTCATAGTGAAGAGACTGCTTCACCTTTAAGATGTTGAATTCTGAGCAAGGTTTAACAGTCCTCTTTGGTACTCAAACCCCAATACTGAATTACACAAAGTATGAAAATTTTTATTCCTTTTGCTGCTTTTCAGAAAAAAATACTTTTGAATTACTCTTAAATATTTTAATCACTCTATATAGTTTAAATATGGTGATTTTTTCTCTCTATCGATAGGTTAATAGAGTACATTACACCTCCTTTTTTTCCTTTCCTATGAACAACTTTTCTATAGTTATAGGGTTTTGTAATCACAATTGAAAATGTGCTCTCTTGACAAATATTCCTTGCATTAGCTTAGAATATTTGTAAGTATTTATTTATAAACCATTCCCCAGTCATTTTAATATGACCCCTTGTTTAGAAAATAGTACTAATGTTCCTCTCCATGCTACCCAATGCCAGGGAACTAAGGTTGTACCAGGGACCAGAGATGTGTTAAGTTAGTCACAACATGGAAGGAGCTACCGGCATATAGTGGGTAAAGAGTGGGGATGCTGCTAACTTTCTACAATGCATAAAACAGCTGTAAGAAAGAGCTGTCCATCTCAAAATGTAAATGTGGAAAATCAGAAACCCTGGGCAAAGCTCAAATTGAAATGAAATATTAACATCCAAGAGGTGGTGATATGAAGTATAGGGCCCTGGAGAAAATAACAATAAGGAAAAAAGTGATCTTCTTGGGTTGGTGATAGAATTATTACATGAACTTAAAGTATTTGATGAACTTAACTGTACATGAGATTAACAGCAACAGTGCCAAAAACAAGAGAAAAGAACCAAAGAGAAATAAAAATCTGAAATAATTACTGATTCTCTGGAGACCTGAACACTTGACTGTAGAGGAACTAAGCTTTCTCTATGACCCTCCCTATATTTTGCCTCTAGTAAAGCTGAGAAGTGGGCAGAGAGCAGTCAAATCTGGGGATGTGCTACCTACGCATAACCATAATGCATACTTTTCTCCCTGTGGTCAGCTACAGAGTACATCCCTTCCTCAGTTTATGCTCACCAACAAACTTCTCTTTGGGAATGAGGAAATTAATGCCTTCTATATGGCTCTGGGTTCTTGAAACTGAGATTTCTACCTCCCACTGGGAATAAAGTCTTACAGTGGACTAAGTCACAAAATGTACCTTTTTTGGTCCTGGGAGAGTATCTCAACTTAATCTTTAAGAACCAGGGTTGTGCAAGGAGATATGTTTCATGACACAACACAGTGCTTGGGAAATGTAATTACAACTAATATTTCACCTCAATAGTAGTAAAAAACAAACGAAATCTGGTGGAGATATTCTCTGTGACTTTTCTTGTGAAACCTTTCCAGAAGAAAACTCATGACTATTTATATTTAGAAAACTTACAATATATGGTAGGCGTAATAATGTCACTTTCCATCTCACTGACAGGGTTCTTCACCAAGCAACTGTAATTTCCAATGTCTTCTTTGGTCACAGGAGCAATATGAAGGGTGTTGTTGTGGGGAGAAAAGGCGTTGGTAGAGCTGGTATGGACAGGCCTCCCATTTTTTAGCCACTGGTAAATCAATCGGGTGCCTCCTTCCACTAAGCAGATCAGGGTCATGTTCCCCACGTACTCCACAGCTCCAGTAGGTGGTTGAGTCTGCACCACTGGTTTCGTGATAGGGTCTGTAAAATCAAGAAAAATAGAAACAACTTGCTATTATGAAAGTATGATCAGGGATACTGAAGTATAACCAGGGATAATCAAGTGTAATAAAGACTCTAATTGGTCTTTCAAATATTAAAGTCTGGGAAATGATGTCAAAGTTTTATTAAAGGAAAAAAATATTTAAACTAATGGAATAAAAATGACAAAACAGAAAACTATTATTTATGTCTCAGAAAACTAAATTCAGAACTTAGTTTTCAAAAGTTTTTAATGTATCTTTCTAGCTCCATCCATGTTGCCACAAATGCATTAAGTCTGTCTTTTTGATTGTTGAATAATATTCTCTCATGTAAATGTACCACAACTTTCTGAACCACTTGTCTGTTTTGGTGCATTTGGGTGTTTCCATATTCTGGATATTGTAAATAGTGCTGCAATACACATGCGCATACAGGTGTCCTTTTGAATTAGTATTTTCATATCCTTTGGGTACATTCCCAGTAGTGGGATTGCTGAATCAAATGGTAGTCTTACTTTCAACAGTTTGAGGGTCCTCCACACAACCTTCCATAGTGGCTGAACCAGTTTGCATTCCCACCAGCAGTTTAAGAGTGTTCTTTTTCCCCACATCCATGCCAACACTTGTTGCCTGTTTTTTGATATGGGTCATTCTTAATGGTGTAAGGTGGTATCTCACTGTGGTTTTGATTTGTATTTCCCTGATTATTAGTGACATTGAGGATTGTTTTCATTTGCATTTCCTCTTTGGATAAGTGTCTTTTTAGCTCTTCCCATATTTTGACTGGGCTTCTTCCTTTATTTTTCTTAAGTTGTGCAAGTTCTTTGTGGATCTTTGAAGTCAGATCCTTTCCTTGTCAGTTGAATGGAATAAAATTTTTCCCCAATTTGGTTGGATATTTCTTTGATTTTGCTATTTCCTCATTTGGTATAGAAATTTTTCTTTAATTTGATGTTGTCCCAGCTGTTTGTTTTCCTTGCTTATATGGATGTATTCAGGAAGATGTTTCTGCAGTATAGGTTGCAAAGTATTTTGCCTATGTTTTTTTCTATGTATTTTATGGTTTCAGGTCTTATGTTCAAGTCTTTTATCCATTCTGAAGTGGTTTTTGAGTATGGTGTGAGGGAGTAGTCTAGATTAATGTTTTTGCATGTAGTGGTTCAGTTTTCCCAGCACCATTTATTGAAGAGACAATCCTGATCCAATGTATGTTTTTTGCCCATTTGCTGTAGATTAGTTGATCATACACATGTGGCTTTATTTCTGGGTGCACAATTCTGTTCCATTGGTCTAGTCAGTATTATGTTGTCTTAATTATTACAGCTTTGTAGTATAATTTAAAGTCTGGGAGTGTAATCTTTTCATTCTCTCTCTTTTGGTAAGGAGAGTTTTGATTATTCAAGGTTTTTTTTATTATTCCATAAAAATTTCAATAGTATTTGTTCTTCTTTAAAGACTAATGCAATTTGTGGCAACATGGATGGAGCTAGAAGGAATCATGTTAGTGTAAGTAAGTTAGAAAGAAAAGAGAAATACAGGATGGTCTCACTTTTATGTGAAATATAGGGAAAAAATAAACAAAGGATAAGAAAAAGTTAAAATGAACAAATGACAGCAGATCTAAAGCATAAAGCAAGTGAGGGTATGGGAGGGTGACAGTAGGGGAAGGATGAGCACAAGAGATTAAGATGATGACAAGGTGGTGGGAGAACCTCAAGGTATACAATGGTATCAACAACGTGTATGTGCAATCAATTAAAAAAGAAGAAAAGAAGTTAACATCTAAGAATTCCAAAGTTTAAAAGAAGATAATACAACCAGACCTATGCCAAGTCACACAATAACAAATATGCTGAGCATCAATGACAGGAATAGATTATTAAAAATATGAAGACAAAAAAAATTGGGATGACCTTATATGGAAACACCAATCAGACTGTCAGCAGACACATTAAAAGCTTGAAGGTAGAGATATTTAAAATACATAAAAAAGACTTCATAATTTTTTATCCTAAGATTAATGACTAAGATAGGAAGAAGTTTAAAAGCACTGAAAAGCAAAAATAAAAGAATTTATCAACACCAAGCACAAATAAAAAATACCCTTATTATAAAGCAAAAAATAAAAAAATGAGTATTGAGGGAACAAGCACCTAAGTCAGTTAACATGGAGAAAGAAAATGCCAATGTGGCTCAACAGAATCAGCCAGAGACTGCACTGTCCAATAAGTCACACAGATAGTTAATCATATACCATCCCCAAACAATAGCAACAACAACAAAATAGTAATCATATGCCATCTCCAAGCAATAACAACAACAACAACAACAACATCATAGTATGAGAATACAAACTGGTCTGGTCACTATGGAAAGTTGTGTGGAGGACCCTCAAACTACTGACAATGGAAGGATCATTGGATCCAGCAATCCCACTTGTGGGAATCTACCCAAAGGTGACAAAAATATTAATACAAAAGGACACCTGTCTCAGATGTTTATTGCAGCACTATTTACAATAGCCAGAATATGGAAACACCTACATGTCCCAAAACTGATGAATTGTTGAAAAAAAATGTGATATATTTACACAATGGAATATAATTCTGCAATCAAAACTGAAAAATATGGTGCATTTGTGATAACATGGATGGACCTAGAGGGAATCATATTAGCAGAAATAAGTCAGAAAAAAACAAACCATATGGTCTCACCAATAGATGTATAGAAATAACAAACAAAAGGACAAGAAAAAGTCAAAATAAGCTGACAACAAAACTGGGGCAAGCAGATAGGGAAGAGGATGGGAGAGTGGTGAGGGAGAAAGCAGGGTTAGAGATAAGTACAAGAGAATCAAGACGAGGGTTCACAGGTGATGAGGTGGAGCACTGGGAAATGCAAAGGTGTAATATATATACACATATAAGTATTAATATGTAAACAATGAAATGACAAAAAATACAGATATAAAAAAACAAAACAGTAGAAGTAACAGATAAGAAATAAAATGGAAGTTAAAGCATAAAAGGAGAGCCTCAAAAATAAAAAGACAAGAAAAAAGAAAAACAAAAATGGAAGAACACTTATGTCTCAATAGTTGCTTTAAATATAAATGATATGCACTCACAGATCATAAGATGTGGAATGAGGGGTAATATGGTGGTAGGAGAACCTTGGGGTATACAACAATGTAAAAAATTATGTGTAATCAATTAAAAAATTAGAAAAATAAAATTTGAGATGGAATAAAAAACACAATTCTTTAATGTAAACATTTGTTTATATGTAATACAAATAGTGGCATAGAGTATTAGCTTCCTTATTTCGTGGTCAATATGCTACTCTGTGCACCATTAAGACATACTTTCACTAGCAAAGTTTATAATTACTCCCATTCTTGATTTGTTTTAGCAACCCAAGAGCAACTGGTAGTGATAGATGTGCTGACACCAAATTTCTATTTATCATTTTTAAAATAGAAAGTTCACATATATCATAATTGTGGGAGACTGAGGCAAAGCCTTAGAGAATCACATATGTGCTATTTGTTTTTCCATGTATAAAATTGAATTTATTATATATTTCATTGCTTTGCATTTGTATTTTAACATTAAACTAGTCATTTTAACACACCAAAGCCTACAATCTCACATCAACTTAATCTGAAAATAAGATAAAATGCATTATTGGGATGACACTACTTTAGAAATACAGATGACAAATTCAATAGAATAAAATCCTTGCTGAAACTTCAAATCATAAAGGAATATAGGTTTAAATCATAAGTCTGGAACATAGTTGGGCACAATATTTATCAAATCAATAAATATTTATTCCCTGAGTCTTAACTCTAAAATTATTGGATGCAGGTGAGAATTTTGTAAATATCCACAATCAACTTCAGTAAGCATCATTACTCTTTGAATGTGACTTGTCTAGAATACACAGCAACCAGTGGCAAAACAAAGGCAGTTTTATACTAGCAATGTTTCTTTCCAGCATTTTGTAGATGACATTTAACAATCTTCTTCCATATATGATCACAGAACACAGAATAAAATGATATGTAAGTGACAGATGATTGTTTCTAATACTTGGATTTCAATTTTCTATCAAGCTTTTATCTGGTGTTGATGAATCTCCTCAGGTAAATTTCTCTTGATTCATTTTCACACTTTTCTACACTGAAAAATGTGCATTAAGTTACAACAGATTTGTTTCTTCAATATGGAAGACAGGAGAAAATGCAAGATAAAGAGAGGAGGATGAAAGCAAACTTGCAGGGTGCTGAGTAGTTCTGAAGACTGCAGCCTTTCTCAAGACCCATGCAATGAGCTGTAATGTCCATTTAATGTAATCCTTTGTCTTCCCTGGCAAGAACAAAGGATTCAGAGCAGCTTTTGTTTACATTACTATGATTTTTTAAAAATAGTGTTCATTTATTTTGTAGAGAAAGCTTATGCTTCAAATATGTCTCTGTGTGGAAATATATGTGCTATAGGATAAATCAGGCAAGTAAAATGTTTAGTCTTGTATGAAAAGAGCCAATCATTAGAATTTATTTTGGCACTGTGATTATATACTAAATATTATACCCCCAAATAGTACAATCCAGATGAGAATGTTTCTGAAGATTTTTGTACAGGCGTTCATCTCTTATAAAGGCTTTTGGTTCCATTTCTTTAAATAGATCCAATTTTATGATACTTTAACAGTAATAAATACTTCATTAAAATTTTGGAAGATATGAGATATAGAAGAATTTCATAAAAATACCCTTTAGAATTTTATCCTTTTCTCTTCCCAAAGTTGCTCTCCATGCATTTATTTCCACAACCTGTATGGTTGTTCCTCTACAATGTCTCCAGTCTCCATCATTCACCCCACACAGGTTTATTGTACTCTTGCTAACAATCAGTAACAGGTTTTAGATACTGAGGACAAAGCAGCAACAATATAAAAACCCTGCTCTCATGAACCTTGTATTCTAGGTGAGGAAGAGAAACAACCAACAAATAAAAATGTATGATATATCCAAATAGAAATAAGTGCTATGAAAAATAAGCAGGACTCAGGAAGATAGTCTCTCTGTGTGTGTGTGTGTGTGTATGTATGTATGTATGTATGTGTCTGTCTGCCTATCTGTCTGTCTATCCATCTATCTGTATCTGTATTATGTATATCTGGATGTGTGTTTGGGAGAGGGGAGCCTATACTTTATATATATAAGATATTCAGGAAAGGATGTATACATAAAGTGACATTTCTATTATGAGCTAAAGGAAGGGAGGAAATCATGCTACTATCTGGGAGAGAAGCAATGCAGCTACAGTGAAAAGCATGAGGTATAGTCAGAACAGAGTGACTAAGAAGAGAAGTAAGGTATAATGTCAGGTGGGTGTGGGGTATGTTAGGGAGATCATGTTGGACCCTTAGAGCCCGTTGTTAGTAATTCTGTTCTGAGTGTGATAGAAAGCTATTTATGCTACAGGAGGCAGGATATTTGGATCATCTAGGTCAGAACTACTGATGGGGTTGGAACAGGGTGGAATGGGGTTAATTAGAAGTGACTGAATTCTACTTGTGTATTTTGAAGGTAAAGATGATGGAATAAAATTTAGAATGAAGATGAGGTGTGAGTAAAAGATGGAGTCAATGATGACCACAAGTTTGGACTAGAGCAATTGGAGGGATATTGTCAAGTAAACAGACTCACAGGGAAAAGCCAGGATAAGGGCTTTGGTTATTGCATATTCCACTTATATACCTCAATGAGGAAAAGAAATGTGTGAAAGTTAACTAAGCCAAAAGAAAAACCTTTAGTGACAAACATTCTGATATTCCCAAATTAAGACTTTTTTCTATCCTATACTTTATATTTTAACTTTATGTTATATATATTTTATAATATCATTAACTTTATATTTTATAGTTTCCAGTCAAACAAATATTTTAATTATTGTTTGGTTAATTTTAGTTGGGCACTGAGAGTATATTGTACATAGAGACTTTAATTCTCAAGAAAGTAGATAATGTTATTTCTGCCATGAGAAACTGAGATTTTGAGGATTAATTTATTGTTCCCAAATTGCAGAGCCAGGACCCAAAACCTAAGTAATCTCCCAAGTCATTGCTAGCTACCATGCTACCCAGCTCTCCATAGGACTTACCATCCACGGTGACTTGTATCTTCTCACTAGCTGAGAGAGTTCCATTTCCCTGAATGTTGACCTTCACTATGTAATTGCCTTCATCAGTGAACTGCAGCGGATTGATGAGCAGAGATGCATTGGGTGGCATCATGGTGAACTTGTGTTGGTATTCCAAGTCAGGAACCACAGACTTGTTCACAGAGCCCAGTAAATATTTAGGCATTGTATGGGGCCTCTCAAACAGCCATATGATCTGTATGTCTGATGCCGGAGTGTGGAATCCATAGTGCACAGGAAGGTAGAGGGCTTGACCTCTGATGCCATGGACAGTGTGTGATGGCACTGTCACCTTCAGCCCCGAGCAAACACCTGCTGTCCCTGCTAAGAAGGAAAAGAAAGTTGTAAGGACACTGAGCCACATTTCCAGTTGATAGGAGCAATAGGAGAGAGAAGTTGATCTGGTGAAAATCCTTTTCAAAGTGAGATGCTTTTAAGTCCGGGCTATTCTGTTACCTGTATAGGTAAATATTTATCTCTGAAACCTACTTCATTTTAAAAACTCCACCCAAAGGCACACAGAATGCATGACTTATTAAAAGGCAAGAGGAAAAGAAAAAGCAGAAGTTATTACCTATGGCTGTTAAAGAATAATGGGGAAAAGGAGAAGTGGGAAAGATGATTAGTTATAAAGTCCAATGAAATGTTTAAATTTGACATTACACTTAGTGTCTGAGTCATATATTTTAATTAAACTATGTGATTTTGAAGGCTGTGTTCTCCCAAGAATCTTCTTTCAAAGTCTTCTGAAAGCCTATTATTGGAAGTATTTCCCTTTGTCTAAGCCTGGCCCAAATACAAAAATCTAAAGAAAGAAGCATTAAATCATTATCATTCATGATCAGTGGTCCTGCTTTAAAGCAGAAATGTGGTTGAGAACCAGAAAGAAGTAGGAGCAGATGCAATAAAATGTGGAGCATGGTAAGATATGAGGCTAACAAGATGGCCAGTGTCATTAGGTAGTATCTTAGGGTCATGGCAAAGATATTGGCAATTTTACTCTGAATGGAGTATTGTGATGGAGGTAGGATATATTCTTCTTCCTCCAAACTTCCCCTCCCCCCCTTTTTAGGAGTACTCTAGCTTCTATCAGAACAGACTCAAAGAGGGACAGGGAGATTACTTAGTAGATGACTAATAAAGTAGGTAATGGATGATTGTGCTGTTGACCAAGAAATACTGCTAAAAGGCTGATGGTACTAACAGGATTTGTTGACACATTGAGGCTGAGGTAGAAGGCACAAAATGGATTCAAGAATGATTTCAAGGTGTTGTCCTGATCAACTGAATCAGTGGAGCTATCATTTATAAATAGGTAACTAATAAGTTAACCATGGAAGATTGTGGGGAGAGCAAGCTTTTGTTGGAATATCAGGAGTCCATTTGGGAAATGTTTATCTCAGATAACTACTAGACATTCAAGAGGCAATGTTACAGGACATATTGGGTAGGAAAACCTTATTAAAATGGATTCAAGAGAAAATGAGAAGCCTGAAGGGCCTGAGGCATGGAGTGTTGTCCAGGACAAGGTCCTGGCTCTTGGTCCCCAGTCTGTTTAGGTTGTCAGGGCACAATCACTCATTGCTATGTCTGTGGCTTTCTCCTTAGTTTTTGGCATCCAGATGTCCCCATCTTTATTTTCAAGTTGTCATATAGTCTTTTATTTCATGGATTGTTGTTATGTATTTGCAGTGAAAAGGGAGTTCTCCTTAGCTCAGGCTACCATGTTGATGCAATATTAATTAAAAGCTCTTTGCACCAAACAACTAAATAAAACAACAATTAACTTTTAGACTATAAGAGAAAATGAATGGTTACCAGAAGGAAGGGGGGGTGGGTAAATTGGGTGAAAGGATTTAATTGTATGGTAAAATATAGACCTGGACTTTTAGCAGTGAACTTAAAACACATACAAGTTGCTTTACAATGATGCACACCTGAAACTTACATGTTATAATACAATGCAACTTTGATAAAAAGATATCACTTTGCTTCTATGTCTCCATTTTTTTAAGAGGGCATTAGAGTACCTATATCACATGAATGTTTGAAATAAGGGGAAAGAGAAAGGGAGGAATTAAAAGGCGTATTTTGCACAGAGATAGAAGAAAGGAAATAGAGACTATATAGACAATACTCAGAAAAATATTTTTTTCTTTCTTATTTTTTTGGATGGGTGCTGCGTAGCATGTTTAGAGCTATTCAAAATGATAAACTAGAAAGAGAATTGTTGATGAGCAGAACAGAGATGGATGAAGGTTGCATAAAATTCTTGAGTGGGTGAGAAAAAGATGACAATCTTATGTTTGAAATTTTCTCATATACAAATGTGTATTCTCTTTGATTACTTCTGCTTTTCATCCATACTAGAAAGAGGATCATTAAACTTTATCCAAGTCATGTTATAAAAGGAAGGGAATATAAGGAAGGGAAAAGTGGAAAGGTCTGTTTATCTTTTGTGATGATTTCTTTGGAGAAACTAAAAGCTATACCCAGCTCCTATGAGGAATCAAGTTTCAGCAACAGTCAAATTATCTTTTCTCTTCCCAGTATGGAGGTAAGAACAAAGGTTCCCAAGGTTTTATCTTTGGCTTGCCATTGATAGCAAGTGAGATCCTAGGGAAGTTAGAACAATGCATTCAAGAGAAGAAAGCGCAAAGAGGAAGATCAGGTTAGAAGGAGAAAGACTTTTAGTCTGAACTGAAACTGACTATATGAGCTGAAAATTAGATAATGCTATTGGAAAAGTAAATATAGGTCTTAAATTCTCTTTTTTCCCTCCAGTAAAAATAAACAAGGATCTTAATTTCCAAGTTTTTTGAGAAGAAAAATTAATGCAACACATGTAGAATATTAATGAACAAATTTAACAAATCAAAGCTATCCTGTCACATAAATTAATCCACTTATTGCAGGCTGGCAATGTTTCAAATGTTGGAATTTCTGTTGATCTTTCAATTTCTTGGGTCTTCTGGTGGCAGACTTGACTGTGACAGAAGTAGGTCCAGGCACCACCAGCCACTGTTTTTATGCAGGAACCACAGAGCCAGATCCCCACAACTTGCCAGTTCATCTTGATTTTGCCATAGAAGGTACACGCATACTTGGTTGTTGTCTAATTGTAGTTTTCTTCATCCTTTTCCTGAGAGAGGTACCTCATGGGCCCCATATTTACTGACAATCCCAATCCATGCTTTTGGCCACATTGCGGTCTAGGTCAGGGTCCACAGAATATTTGATATTCTTCTTGGGCTCTGTATTTGTATTTCTTCTGAAGAAGAAACTTACACTTTGCCTACTAGTGGGTTGTACCTATGCATTCATTTTAGTGATGTGGTTCATAGCAAGAGGCATGAGGACATGCTTCTTTTTTTCTGCTAAGCATAAGAATGTTAAATTTATAGTTGTTCCTAATTTGAATTAGGAAAAAAGGGAATTGGTGGCTGGGAAATCTAGATAGGTTCCTGAAAGGAAATTAAAGAGAGAGAATGGAAAGTAAGAGTATATCTAGGACTTACACCTATTGAAGTCTGAGATATGTGAAGCAGAGATTAACAGAAGGGAGTGACAATTACAGAAAGACAATGTCTGAATGGGGGAACTGTTCAGGAAAGAATCCCTTTCTGTATATGTGTTGCCTGTACAAAACAACATGTATGTTCATATCTTTCATTGAAGCTGCTCATGTGGAGCTCCTGACAAGTTCCTATTAAGCCATACATAAAATCTAGATTTTTAATAGCCAGTATTACTAATAAGATATGCAGGTATAATTTTACTATATTTGGCAAGTATGTTGTTTATAACTATGTCTCCTCTTTTCCTCGAGTGAATATAAAAATATTTATGAATATATTCCTGGCTCAATCTTGATAATGGCTTCCTTTGTCCTATTCTCACATCATACAGTTTTAACTTTATCACTTACAAGTTACCTTCAAAAAAGGAAGCTCAGGAAGCTAATCTCTAAACTTGCAGAGAAGGTTAAAGTTTTTGCTACTTTGTCAAATTAAAAATCCATTGAAATTCAAGGACTTAGCAAGGACACATATTTGAGATAAAAGTGATTGGTTTGGTTAAGTCATCACAGGTGTCATTTTAATTCACTGGACCTTACGTTTTCTCATATATGAAAAGGTGGTAGCATTAGATGAGATGTAAGCCTTTTCCCAACTTTTGAATTTTATATCCTTGACACCAAGGGTTGCTTTTCTCAGGGTAATAAATTACCTTAACATTTGAAGGTGAAGAGCCATATTTACTCGAAAGAGGGTTCAAAGAATTTTGAAGTACTGAGTTTCAAGCTTTAGTCCACATATTAAGTTGTTGACTGACACCTAGATGGCCTTTAGTAAACTGGCAATTCTATGCTTGTTACCAAAAAGGGAATCAAGATCCTTGCCTTGAAAATACACTGGAAAAACCTGTGTGTTCGCTGAAAAGAGAATTCATTAGTTGCCTCTGACAGTGAGCAGTCTGGTCACTGACTTCGTGGTTCACTTAATACATTTCACACCTCAACTGAGAAACTACTGATAGACTGAGATGTAGATCTAGATGGCCTAAATGTAATTCTGGTCAATATGTTCTTGTTATCTGGAGAAGTCCTTGTAGACATCCTTGTTTACCTTTTTTTTTTTTTTTTTGAGAAATGAAGGACCCCTTTTATCTACTATTTCTGTAATTATGATTAAAAAGGGCTGAAAAATATTCTAAAATGGTAACAAGGAACTCTATTACTAAGAAGAGCTAGCAGAACTAGAATAGAAATGTTGTTGATTTTTCTATCTTGAACAAGAACATTGAATCTTAAGAGTGAGATGTCTGAAGAGTCTATTACTGAAATTATGGGAAGCCAATGTTAATTAATAAAATATTAAATACAATATACTTATTAAAGCCTAGGGGAAAAAGGAAAGTACTTTAGTAGAAATAACATTTCATATGGCACTTAAAATAATTGGGAGTATGAACTAGTTCTTTAGGCTATTTTAGAAACTGCATCACCTTAAATAATAAATTGTTACTATCTCTGAACATGTTCAAAGCTTAGCACCTCAAATTATATGCAGTTGTTTCATTTGAGTTTTTTACAAATATGTATGTTTTTAAAAATATGTATGACAGTAAAAGATAGTACAACTGTTATAATGGCTGTTTGCTTAGATTGCCTACACTATTTCTATCAGATAAATTGTAGGCAGCAAGTTATAAAAAATGTCAGCAAGGAATGAAATTTTCTTTATACAGTATCTCATCTCAACCACCTGTACTTTTCCCCCCCCACATTGCCGGAAAGACAGTAACCTACTTATATGATGCAACCCTTACTTGTAGTGAACTTTGGAGAATTAGCACATAATTGGATGCTTTTTCTTCATTTTAGGAACACATATTCTCTTATCATTGTTGTATTTTCCACTACAGTGTAATGAATCCATACTCTCAAAACAGACATTTACTAACTTAAAAGAACTGACTTAATTTTGAGAGTTTTTCAAGGATTCTTTGTAAGAGAGACCTTTTAAGGGTTAATTGTATGAGAAACCCTAAAGGAATAAAACTATCAATCTCAGAAAGCCACCCTTGGTGTAAACAAAAGTTTGAGGAATTAAATGGTAAAAGTTGATGAAATTTTGATGAAATTTCATTTTCTCTTGGATATTCCAAATATTTGAACTAATAACATTCAATTATATTATTAGATTCACTAATACTTCTTAAGTATAAAAGAAAAGTCTAAGTTTTTTTTGCATATAAAGCATTATACTATTCTGAAAAGACAATGATATTACCATTATAATATGACATACAAATTTATAGCAATATTTTCCTGTGTAGAGATTCTTAATTTATAGAGCAGTAGCATTATAAACTAGTTGCCAGTAGAAGGATTGAATGCTTATTGTAAAACTTACCTATATTCCAGCAACAAAAAACTGCCTAAACCAGTTTCATTGTATTGAATATAAACATAAGGCTTCACAAAGTGACCCCTATGTGTAGCTCAAAATAGTTGGCATTTACTTCCCCATTATCATGCATAACACAACCTGTTGACTCAAAATAAACTCTTCCATCATTAGAAAAACATAGGAATTATGAAGTTACACCTTACAAACTACATTTTGAACTTCAAATTTTTAGGATTTAAAAAGAACAAATTCAATATCTAAAAACCCTTAAAAATTTCCACACCACCTATGGTCTTTATGACACATTATGGATGGAGAAAAGTAAATTTGCACAAGAGAGTCCTAAGTGATAATTACTGCTTTAATTACTTAAAAACATGTTATTTCTCTAAACTACATCTCAATTTTATTTTAGTTGGCTCCTCAAATAAACTGCGTCTAAGTTCTTCTTAAAGCCAATTTAAAAACATTATTTATGAAATAACAGCATTGTTGTTGCTATGAAATTACAAGCAAGTGGAGCACTAACATACAGGAATCTTTCAAAGCCCAGAAAAATGCACAAAGATAAATAAAATATGGAAATTGCTTATTTCTAAAAATTTCAAAAGTTAAATATTTGATAACATAAACACTGGAACAGTTCCCACTACAGAAACTCAAACACTTTGAAAAATATTTGCACACTATATATTTCAAATGTGTGATATATATACAACATTCAGTATAAATTAGAGTATGATCACATTTACAGTAATATCTCCAACCAAAAAACTCCAAGGAAGCAAGGTTCTAAACCACTGAAGACTAAAACAAAAATGGTATATTTAGCAATGTTGTGCTTAAAATTGAAGAAATAAAGTTAATTTTTTAAAAATTTGTTGAAGTCAGAAAGACAGAAGTCAAATGGTCTCACTAATATATGGGACATATTGAAGAAAAAAAAAAAGTAAATAAAAGCCATGAGGAAAAGACAAAACAGGCTGAACACCAAACTGTGAAGCACACAACAATGGACAGAAGGGAAAGGGGGATGGGGAAGGGGGGGGGGCAAATCCCTGGGATTGCAAAAATGTGAAATTTACATATGAATAAAAAAAATAAAGTTACATGGAGTCAACTCCAACACTAAAAAAAAAAAAAAATGTTTGTTGACTGTACGTAAACCAAGAAACCAACATAACTAAAAAAACCTCAATGCACCGGGAACATGGTAAAGAGGTCATCTGGTGAAAAAAAAAACAAAACATAAAAACAGTGGGAATGTAGGAAAAAGACTTCTAAACTCTAAGCATAAAAAAGAATGAGGGGGAAATATTAAAAGAGAAAACATGTTTTAATAGATAAGTCACTGGACAAAGAGAAAGACAAAATCCATTTTGGAGGAATAATCTTTTTTTTTGACACAATTCTTCTAATCTGTGTAGAAAATATTTTTGTCCATTGGAACCTCACATTTCCCATATTCCTATGATAGGCAATTTACAATGATGTACCTCTAATAGTTTGTGAGAACGTTTTTAATTAAAATGCAAGAATTGTTTAGAGTTTCACTATAAGCTCACAAATTCATGGCCTATGGGGATATTTGTCAAAATGCCTTAAAGACTATTAAAGCTACATATAAGCTCTGTAAAATCACTAGAGTTTTAGACATTCTTAACTTTCCTGATAATAGGGCTAAGACAATAATTGTTGCACGAAGGAAATAATTATCATCTCTTTATTGGGCTTCATTTCTTCTAAATGTATCTGCTTCTTTGCTAGAACAAAGTGTGTTATTGTTTAAAAGGTTCTGAATTGTTCTTCAATTATCTGAGTGAATTTACAGCCTCAAGCTAATATCTATCATACCTTCACAATTAAAAGACAACAACTAGTTAAAAAAGTCATGCAGCAGCTTACCTAGCAGAAGGAGGTAGATTTTGCACTGAAAGCCCCACAGTGTGCTGCTGAAGGACTCCATGAAGGCATCCTGTCCCATGCACGCAGTACCTTCTTCCTGGTGGTAACTTGGTTCATGGGCCAGCAGCTGCTGGTTTGTTTGCCAGGGAAATTAGCAGTGAGGTAACAGACCCTATCCTGCCTCTTGCTTCTATGATTTGAATACAGAATGAATGTGTATACAAAGGACACAGGGAGTGGGAACACCTGTTATATGCTTTGCAATATACAGGCTTCCCACTTTGCGCAAAGCTTCTTGGTGATTATCAGTAATTCTCACTATATTTTATGACTTAGTCATTAATAATTACATGAAGGAAAACATTCTCTTTATTGAAAAGCTCTATTATTTCATAATGAGGGCATATTGTAAAATTACCTAAAAAATGAAAACTATCTTGCAAAACTATGCCATTATTTTAGAGTAAGTTTTTATGTGAAACTTGATATATTTCATATGTCCGCTAACTGGTTATCAATTATCATGAAGTTACTAAATAACATGCAAAAAGGTTTACCACTGAATCAAAATAGAGCACCTGAAAGTCTTTAAAAATGTGTTTTTTCAGGTAGTATTTCCTGAAATATTTTCAGGTAGTATTATAAATGTTGCTTTGCTTGTATGGAATTTACAAGTCCATATTAGTTTTAAAAGCAAACCACAGGTGTGTTTCCAAGTGAGACTGAATCATGGACCATGCATAATTATAATGAAAGCTTATGCCAACAGATAATATCTGAGGTCACATTTTCACAGGGGAAGCACAGAGGAAATGATCAATCCTCAAAGACACAGCCTAGACTATAGCATCTGGGCTCCAGCTTTTCAGCTTGGCCTTGTCTCTGTCCTGGCAGCAGGCATTCTGGACTACATGTCTGCTTACTTTGCTAAATGGTAAGTTAACCTCAACTTGAATAACCTCAAGCGTTCTGTTATATAAAACAATAAACATGCAACCAATTCTGCATAAAATAAGGAAAATTCTTTGCACAAAAACAGTATTTAACAGTAAAGACTCATTGAAGTTCAATGGTGAGAGGGAAAAAAATATACCTCAAGAGTAACAAAAGATCAGAAAAAGAATGATAATTATTTTGGGATCCAAGTCTGAAAATATTTTTTGGATTAACACTGTCAACTTACCTAAATCCAAAATATTTTTTGGATTAACACTGTCAACTTACCAACTTGCTTCTATAGACAAAAGTGGTAGCTGATGGAAACCTGAAACTTTGTAGGTTACTTTATGATCACTCCATGCTTCAGAAAAATGGCACCCTACTTTCTTTACCAGGTTATCACTTTACCACAATTTTCTGCTATACATATGTCCAACATACGTATATATGTCTATTTTAGTACTTATCTCATTGATCATATTTTTATTGCATGTTTAGTTTCCTTCTGTGCTTGCCAAATAAGCCACTTCTGCTTTTTTGTGGATCAAATATCTAGCACCAGGCTTAACTGGTATTCTTGTTAAGTTGTTCCCCCAGAAAGAGACTCAAATGTTCCATAACCCATATCGTCTCATTTTTTAATTGATGGTTAAGAAATACATATAAAATTTACTATGGATCATATAGAATATAATTTGGGAATTCTATAGGGTCCCCCAACATCTTCTAAAAAATACTAATCTCCAGTTGCCTTTACTAAATAAGCTCCTCCAGTGTTTTTCCAACTCAGTTCTGGCTCATGATGAAGTTTTTTGGCATCTAAATAAAAAAATGAGATAAAGACAAAAACCAGTTTTTCCTAGATTAAATTTATTCAATTCAAGAACTGGTTTTTACATTTATTTTGTTGTGTTTAAATATATACTTTTATGAGATCAGTGATAAAAGATGTTATATAAGTAAATGCCAAAATAATCATAGTTGTGATCTTTTCATGTTATGACACAAAAAAAATAACAACCAGTAATTCAATTTGGAATGTGGAGTAGTATGACAAAGTGCCCTCTAGCGACAGGTGGCAGGTATAAAAATCTTAATCCTGAATTAATAATGTCTGCAGAGGAAGTCGCATAGGTAATGTTAAAAAATAATTTCACCTGTTGTCAATTTATAAGATTACTAAATATGTTTTAATTTATTTTATTAGTTTAAGAAATTTCCCACCATCAATATCTCATATCCATCTGTAACTCATCAGGAAACTGCTCTACCACACTATTATTTTGTGTTTTGATATTATTTGAAATTTTATTGTTTGTTGATCTTATACCTGCATTTAAAATGTAAAAAATTGATTAAATTAAGCAATCTGTATCTTTCATTAATTTCAAGCAAGGCGAGGAGTTGCTTGTGTGTGCATGTTGTGGGGTGGTATAAGACTACGCTGTCTTCTCATGTTACATTACAACTTGTTATCTAGTTTGTTTAAATTGTAAGTAAGGCTTTTTTTTAAATCAAGACAAGAGTATGTTACATGCATTTCAAAAGAGTATGTTACACGCATTTCAATCTCCACATTCTTTATTTACTAGCAGTATATGGGTGTTTTATGATGATAGGAATCATTGAGAAGAGGAGGTATAGTTAAATGCCAAGTCAATGAGGGGACTAAATAGAACTGGAGCAGGAAAACACTGTCATTAGATAAATCTTAGGAAAGAAAACATTCTGCTGGGAAAAGTTGTCTGCCAGTGGAGGACATCACAATTGCCTATGATCCTGACAGAGATTGCCCTATATGGTTGAATCTAAAACGTTGTCTCCCAAAAACCTGGATCCACTGGATAAGCTACTAAATGACTAGCAGAGATGTATTCTTTTTTTGGGTTCCTTTCTAGGTCCTTGCTTTACTTTCAGCAAATGTTCTGTTTTCTGTTTCTGCCTGCTCAAAAGCAGAAAATAATTTATTTACTATTATTTTGGAGGACCCACATCTTTGAGCTGTGTTGTTGTTTATAGAATGCTTAGAAATGTGTCTTCTTAATCAAACCAGAATCGCAGCTTTTATTTAAGCCTCCATAGGTTTTTTCCTGTTTAACCCACCATAAATACTCCTTTATCCTAGGAAATTCCTGTTGTGGCCGCTGTGAGGCAGATCAACTTATTAACTCTCAGCAAAAAACAAAAAACAAAAAAAACAAAAGAACAAAACACCCGACCTGTCACCACTTTACCAAGACTTGTTGGTAAGCCACCCCACATTCCTCTAGTTTTCTCCACCGCCTATGACTTTCACAAAGTGTGAAAACCTTACGTAAATCTCATCTCCGTATTTTTGAAAGATGAGAATTAAATAATATGCTTCAATCTTATACAAAGGAACAAACAGAATAAAACAATAACAATAATGGCACATCCAGACTAAATCAGGTTTAGTCAGGTTTAGTCAGGTTTCAGAACTTTTGGATCTGGATAACCCCTAAGACGTACTTTTAAACAGTATTGTATATGCCTTGACAACCACAACAGCATCCAATTAATCTAAGGCGGTTAGTATAGCGCTGTCTTATTCTCAACAATCAGCAATTACTGAGTTGTGTTTCATTTTATATACTGATATTGTCGGCAGTTTGTTTCTGTTGATGCTTCAAGAACTTATAAATATTGCAGATTTTTACAATCTAAGACCTGTCCGTGAATTAAGATCAGAGCAGATAAAGATGAACTAAACTACGACTACCGAAAGTGACTAGAACCTCTTTATAAGGTTATATAATACGTCAGAGACGCATAAGCATTAACACAAAGTTTCAAAGAAAATTGTTAATACAAATGAAGATACAAATATGCATAGGGTGGTTGTGTTGGAGCAGAGAATAGAGTTATGACTATACTACCTCAAAGTTGTCATGCGCTTTAAAATGTTTAAGTTGTACTCATGCACATCATCTCACTTATCCCTAGCAAACTCTAGGTTATCACTACAACCTTTGACAGTCCTGGTCAGCAGCCCTCTGGACCACTTGAGGTACTTGCTCAGATCCAGCCCAGCGCTTGGGGAGTTCCAGCGTCTCAGGTCAACTCTGGGCAATCACTCTCCCTCAAGTTCCGCTAGGCGTCAGTCTCGCGTGCTTCCACCCCTCCCTCTAGACCAGGCGAGGTCGCCTCCAATACAGTCCTGAGGGACAGCCTGGCAATCTGGTTTATACAGTGTCTGCTCAGTATTTGCTCCTGTCGCTCGATAGTTGCTGACTTTTGAGTTGCGTTTCTGCCTCGCGGAAGTGGAGGTACCGAGCACAAGCGCTTTGTAAATCCCGGCTCTTGCCGTGGAGCCTCAGAGCAACTACATTTGCTGGCGTAACGGAAGCGCCCTGTTTCGCTTGCTGGGAAATGTAGTGCCGAGCTTCCTCTCTCCGCCGTAGCCGGTTCGGCCACAACCGGAAGACTACAACTCCCAGCATGCCCGGGAAAGGGAAAGGGAAAGGCGCCCCCGGGCGGCAGCTCACGTGACCTCTCACTATGGCTGCCTTGTGTTGGTTCCAGCTAGCTGGTGTTCTGGTGTGAGTTACTAGTTCTTTGTGACAGGGTGCCCCCTCACGATTTCGACATGCAGAAAATCAAATCTCTTATGACCCGACAGGTAAGTCGAGGCGACTGGAATAAAGTGCTCTTCATCTCCGCTGTGAGAGGAGCAGAGATGTTCCGTCTCTGGGCCGCGGCGGGTGGAGATTTCACTTCTAGGTGGTGGCAGGTGTTGGGGTGGAGGAAGCGACGGCGCACCCTTGAATACTCATTTTCGCCCCCAGATTCGGAGCCCTCCTGGAGAGGGTAGCAGCATCCCAGAAACATCCCTTTAGACAAGGACAGCGAGTTAGTCAGAAACTGGCTTTGTCTCCACTCATTCCTCCTTGATACCTTTCCAGTGACAGACTCAGTTATCTTGCAGGGATCCCTCATCCAAGCTGTCTGTCATCTTTGAACTGGTGGCCTGGAGACGGCAGTGAGTTCTGTGTAACAGATGACCTGAGAAGAGTGAAAACAAAACAACCCCGGATAAATGAAAGAATTGGTGCTTTATGCCTTTTAGAAATTGCCCATGTAAACTCGTGGCTAAAGTTTCCTCTGCAAACTTGCCAGTTCTTTAGTGCTTTTGCTTTGTTAATTTTATCTCACAGTTCTATTAAGAGATTCATTAATAAGCTAGTGTGTGGAAATTCTTTGTGAGATTGCTGCTTCAAAAAATAAAATCATTGTCATGGCAAAATAATCATCTTTCACTTTTTACCCCAGAATGACAATTGAGGAATATACATTTAGGTTATTTTCTATCCCATCTCATAAATATTGGTGGCTTCCTAATTCTGCATTAGCTTCCTTCAAACAAGAACTGGGATAGTATTCCTTTTTTATAATTATTGATCATGACTTGATTTTACCTTCAGGTAATACTTCACTAGAACTGTATACTCTTTATTGTTTTAATATGAGAAAAGGATGGTTTAGTTTTAAGTGAACATGGTTTTGAGAAAATTGGGTAACTATTAATAAATGCTTCAAGTTTTTTATTGATTTAAAAAAGGAGTACAAACTCCCTAGTTAAAGTCTTCTTTTACAATTTAGAATTTGAGAGTTGTCTGAAAAGGTTGTAAATGTTAGATTCTGGGGAACAATATATAAGCCTTTTATAGTTATTTTATGCCTGTCACATGTTGTTCATTTCATGGACATATAAAGACTTCTGTGAATTACAAAAAATTAAATTAGTGGGTGCTATTTGGCAAATACTTGTTTTTGTTGAGTTATGTTATACTTAATACTACTTCTTACTGTGCTCTCTCAGGTGTGCATTTCAGTGTAGTTAGTGTACATTCTTGTGGAGCAGTTTTGTTGGTTTACTTTTAGCTCTTTTTTGTAATAGAGACTGAGACAGAAGAAAATATCAAAATCCAGATTTATGTCTTCTAAATGTAATGAAATTGTGCTGAACATGGTAACTCTTCAGCTTCAATCAATTGTTTATTATGCTGGAGCAGTCAAATCATCTTAACTTGGGATGAAAAAAAGTTCAAGAACATGTAAAAAAATGAGTTACTGTAGTTTTATATGCTTGTAATTTGGCTTCTATACATTTGATCATCACTAATACATTGGTGAACCTAAACTATGAAATTAAGGTGCTGTCTAACATTAAATTCAAGGTATTATTTAGTATTGTTGGTTATCGGAATATGTAGTAGTATTACAAATACATATCCCCAAGAAAAAGTTTCTTCTTTTGCCTGTGGAATATTGATTCAGAGAGGTAAGAAATTTAGGTCTGTGAAGCAGGGTTTTTTGAGTGGGAGGGTGGACATTCTTAGTTTTCTTTTTATGTAATTTTTAATATAAACATTTTTAATGTAATTTTTAATATAAACAAATTTCTGGGTAGCCCCTGCCATCTGACCTTTTTTTTCCCCTAACTTCATAGTTAGTATTCCCCCCCTCAATATGGAGATTACTTCACTTCATCAATATCTGGTTTTTAATCAGCTAGTCAAGTAGGTTGAAATTTTTATCCTCAAGTAATGCAGTCTTATTTAGGATCTCATAATTTTTAATGTCTATTTTTTAAATTTTGAGTTGTTTAATGTCTATGTAACATAGGGCTTATAAAGGAGCTCTTTTATCTCCCTATAGGAGGTAGGCAGTAATTTGTATTAGGGGATTTAAATGTCACACAGAGTATTTGGTATTATTCTGCAGTCCATGCAGAAATATATAGGTGTACTTAAAAACAGCAATGAATGGAATCTGTGGTACTCTAACATCAAGAAGCTGATTAGAAGCAAATCTCTCTTTCTAGAGTCATGCTTTGATAAATTACTCACCTTGCTTTTCATGTAGTGATTCTTTTGTAAGGTTGAGAATTATTTTCTTCTATTTTCTAACTTTTTAAATTTTATTTTTTAATTTTAGTTTTATTTTTTAAAAATTGATTACACATGTGTATTTTACATCATTGTCTATCCTGAGGTTCTCCCACCACCTTGTCACCCATGAGACCCCGTCTTAAGTGCCCATCCCTCCTCCAATTTTAACCCCTCCCTCTCTTGGTCTATGTCTCAGTTCTGCTGACAGTTTTAAATATCTCTTGTTCTTTTGTTTGTTTTCTCTATATCCTGCATATAGGTGAGATCATCCAGTTATTTATCTTTCTGACTTATTTCTGGTAGCATGATTACTTCTAGGTCCATCATTTCACCACAAATGAATCAATTTTGTCTTTTTTGATTGTGGAAAAAAGTATTCCATTGTGCACATATATCACAGCTTTCTGATCCATCTGTTTTTGGACATTTAGGTTGTTTCCATATCCTGGTTATTGTAAAATGTGCTACAATAAACATTGGAGTACAGGTATCCTTTTGAATTAGTGTTTTGTATCCTTTGGGTAGAGTCCCAGAAGTGGATTGCGAGTCTGAAATCGGATGAAAAAAAAAAAAAAAAAAAAAAAAAAGCTGTACCCCAGTCACCATTTTCAATCCCAAAGGTCCCAAAGACACATGTCCATGATGGTGCCCCTTTGCCCCTCTAAACCCGAGGCAGGCACTCTACAAAGTCCAGCCTTTCTTGCGCATCTCTTTGCTTTTTCTCTCTCCAGTGTTCTGAGCTGCTCAGCTTCTCCAAGGCTCTTCAAACTTCTTCAAC